>CM068303.1:45835030-45967570 GCA_034768395.1 Linum lewisii | reverse complement strand
TATTTGCGTACAATGACATATGAAAGACTTAATGGATTAGCAATAGTGGCGATTGAGAATAAATTTTTTAGGATATGAAGATTAAAGAGCTCAACGATATTTTTTTTGCCAAAAAATATATTCGTAAATATTTTATCATTTTATTTTTGGTCTAATAATTTATATTTTATTATGTTTAAATAAATATTGGTTATAATTTTTTTTCCACATCTAACTTTTAGAACAGTGACTCCAAAAATGATTGGACGCCTCTGGGTCTTATTAGTTGGTACTTCGTCCTATCAATTATCAGCCACCTTTTCGATTTATTTTTCTTCTTCTTCGTCAATGGGGATTGGGCTTTGACTCATATATTTATACACTACATTTATTTAAGGCTGTGGCCCAAACCATGATTGTGATAAGTGACTGTTGACTGATTATTGCGGCTCAAATGATTCAGGCTTATCTTCCCACATTGCATGATTGGGCCGGCATACAAGTAAGAACATCAAACGAACATGTTTACATTACATGATTACTAGTCACACAGTTACAATAATTACCTGCTGAGTGTGTAGTAACAAACAACAACACAACATATCCAGTCAAGATCGTAATGGTTAACTACCATTACGAACTTAACTTACTTATCTCTGTTACCGTTACAGATATCTCCTTATTGATTCGATCACCTTCTTCATTTATTCTTCAATATAACCCGAAAATGCTACACCCTTGATTCATTCAATCTCAGCTGATTGGTTGGACCAATGAATCAAATCAACCATACCTCCTGAACACAGAAGTCTTGGTTGGTTTGTTACTACTCCCCAACCAGTACTGCATATGCAAACCAATGGCGTCCAAGTAAGCTCCACTCCTCCCATGGAAACCCACCACTTTCCCTTCAGCAGTAGAAGAAGTGAAAAACGTCCCAACTTCTTCCCCAAACGGCCCCAACTTCCCTCGAGTCGTCTGAAACGACAATGACCTCACCACTTTCAGCTTATCCTCTCTGTTCGTTGGTCCATAATATCCAGATATTGACACCAATGTCTCATGTGGGTACTCCAGTTTCACCCTGTGAGTAGATGTTCCAGTGTTGCTTCCATGTTTAACAGACCATACAGATTGCCCGCTTCGATCATACTCAATCTGTATTGAGCAAATGGCGTCCACAGTTCTTGTTAAGAATATCTGTTGTATACCAGAGAACACTCCATCATCCCATGGTCTTCCTCCATCTCCTCCCCATGGTCCTGGTCCAAATGGTATTGATTCTTTCACCACACCATATGCTACCTGTTCAGCTGCTTGTCCTTGTTTGGCAAGGACTAGCTTATTAGACCATGGAGAGTTTTCAATCTCAGCAACATTGTTGTTGTTACCGGCAGCTCCTCCGAACTTCACAATCGCATCAGATAGATGGTTCTTTGGGGGGTTAACAATCCCTTCCTTCACATGAACACCAATTGCATCGAGGAACAAACCTTCCCTCCCATGGAACCCAACGATTCTTCCTTCGTTCACTTTGCTAAAGAAAGATGGACCGTGTTCTTCTCCGAATGGTCCATGTTTCCCTTTGTTTGTGAAGAAAGTTAGGGACTTTACAATGTTTGGTCCCATATGCATCAGTGGACCGTATGTTCCTGTTATGTGAGTCAGGATCTCTTGTGGGTAGTCGAACACTATCTGCATTCATTCAAGAAACAAACTTAATTAGCCTTGGAGACTAAAATCGATATGATTATGGTACGAATGTTGTGTCGTGATGTTCATCACCTTATCGGTCTTGAACCCTCCAGTGCCACCATGCCTGCTTCCCCAGACTGGCTGGCCGTCACGATCGTATTGAGCCCTCAAGTAGACGATTCCAACGTTTCTAGAGACATAGATCTGCCTGATCCCACTGTAAGTCCCATCATCAAAGGCACTTCCTCCTTGTCCACCCCATGGCCCATGTTTTAGATACCCTTCAGTTTTTCCTGCCTGCCCTCCAACTTTTTTACCACCCTACATCATTAAATTCATTAATAACGGTACACAGTAGATGTTCAAAACCTTCTTTCAACATCTCGAGTTATCTGGATGTTAATGGTTGACATATTGTACATGTGAAATGTTTGGTGTACCTTATCCAAGGTTGATGGACCTTTGTTGTGCTCGAGAGGCAGAGTACTCTGTTTTGGAGGCGATACTTTGGGATGAATAGCGTGGTTGTTTGTGTTGTTTTGGACAAAGGGTTCATGGTTCTTCTGCCTGACAGCAACTACAATGTCGTAGTTATTTCCAGCACTTCCTTGTATAACAGAGTATCCATGGTTATCAGCAGCAGCTCCACTATTGACGTTATAATAATTGGCATGGACTAGAGCATTTGAAGGAGGAGAAGCCGCCTTGTGTTTATGCTGTACGGACTTCTGATATTTGATACCAATGGCGTCGAGGTACCAATCTCCTCTGCCATGAAAACCAATGATTTTGCCTCCCTGGGTTGGGAGGGAGAAATAGGTGCCTTGTTCATCTCCGTAAGGTCCGTACTTTGCCTTGTTGGTTTCGAAGGTGAGTGATCGAATCATAACAGGTCCCCAGTCGTATAGGCTGCCGTAATAGCCGTTGATTGATGTAAGGTACTCATTTGGGTAGTCCAGCTTCACCTGCAAGAAGAAATCATTATGGATTATAAGTTTATAACATTAGTTTATGGAGTCAATAGCAAATTGGACTGAATTCAGAGTGGCAATCAATTGGTCAAGGTTAAGGTTAATTACATTTGTTTTGGGGGAAAAGGATTATATTAAAATATAAGATATGCTGACGTGACAGACAGGCGTATTAAGTATATTTAGCATTATGAAAAATGACGTAATTACCTTGTCAGTTTTGGTGCCGCCAGTGCCGCCGTGCTTGTGAGACCAAATAGAAGCACCTTTGTTGTCATACTCAAACTGAAGGGAATCAACACCAGATCCATGAGCTATCAGCAGTTGCCGGACGCCTGAATATAGTCCGTCGTCCCATTTCTTTCCACCCTGGCCGCCCCATGGCCCCAAACTGACGGCGTCTACCTTGTCGCCGTTGTCAACGCTCTGCAACAAATTAAACATTGGAATACAATTCCCATTACTAGAACAGAGATAAACAAAAAACTAGAAACATTCTTGATGCGTAGCTAGATGGAGTAACGAACCATTGCTTG
The DNA here is from genome assembly GCA_034768395.1 of Linum lewisii. Lineage (NCBI taxonomy): Eukaryota > Viridiplantae > Streptophyta > Magnoliopsida > Malpighiales > Linaceae > Linum > Linum lewisii. The sequence goes on along the minus strand of CM068303.1, from coordinate 45,964,389 downwards.
GTGTGTATGGTGTAGTTGGAGAGATTGATATGTTGTTGCCCTGAAATGAAAAGGATGGCGAGACGTCTATTTATGGAGTGGTGAAAGGGGAATCAAAAGAAGAATAGACAAAAAGGTTAGTGGTGGTATATTATTTGTACAATAATAGTAATTGCTACATATATATGACACATGAGATTTGACCGTCAAAAGCTTGAATTCATCTAGGGTGGGAATCGGGTCGGGTCGGGCCAGGTCAAATCGGGTTTTGGGCTACCTGATCGTTGATATTGTCAATTCGACCGGCCCAGACATACCATTCGGGTAGCCCGAAGCCCGATTTAGTCAGGTTCGGCTTAGTCCAAAACCCGATTATCTCGCTTCAACCTTTAGAAAAAAAAATTATTTTATTTTGTCCCTTCCTAGACTAACACCACGATCTTCCTATTCTTCTGAACTCCAGCAAACAAACAAATCACCAAAAATATACCTCGAACAAACTTTATGTATTATATAGTTGCTTCTCAACAACAACAAACGTCCTTAGATTTAGGTTAGACCAATTATGACCAAGGATTATGTTCCACGAAAAATAAAAACTTTTAGAAACAAATGAATTAACGTAATAATAAAAATGGATGTATGTTCAACACTATGATAAACCCGAGCTAAATGTGTATTTTTTATATCATAAATAAGTGTTTTTTATACATTCGAGCTAATCGGGTCGGGCCGGGCCGGGCTTTTTGGGCTTTACCCGAAAAGCGCGAAACTCTCAATTTGACAAACTCGAGTCCGACTCAGCCCTTATTTATGTCGGGCTCAGAGCTATCCAAAACCTGGTTTGACCGTACGAGTCAGGCTAAGCCCGGCTAGTTTCCCACCCCCAGTGTGTCGGTATATTTAATATTTTATCTGTTAATTTGATCATGAGGAGGAAGGTATCTAAATTGTAAGGTTGAGATGTGCATTTACTTTTGTTCATATATAATAGCAGCGGAATTGATTCCATGCCACATATACACCACCATCTTGTACTTCTCTTAATGCATGATAAATTCTATAATGAATTCTATCCTTTTTATTCATTTCGGAGTTGTGTTGTGTCTTCAATGTTATTGACAATATCTCATAAAGCGTATTGGAGGTTTGTTCTTAGGTGTATGAGTATGATATATAAGTAGGATTTGTGGGTACATAGAATAGTAGATATTTTTCTGTTAATCGGAAGTGGAATACACACCTATTTATATCACATCAAGACTAGAGTGTGAGTGTCATGTGTTTGTCCGATATTACAGATCTTTATCATGATTGAATTGTAAGTCATCCAGTATTCAACAACTACAATTTAATTATAGATCGCGGACATCTGGCCTTGACAATGTTGAACATGGTGCACTTGGCGTCTTACTAGTCGGATCTAGTCAAGGTGTCGGGCCGCAAAATGTTGACCCAATTAAAATTAAAAATGAAATATTTTTCTATAAGTTAAACTTGTACCCTTCTCATTTTATTTATTTATGAATAGATGTATTTATATCATTCTAAAAAGGTGTCAAAATAGAAAAGAGTGAAAGCTTACATTCTTGAAACAATATAACCAAGACATCTATAAAATGTCAAAAGAACACAAACAGATCAAAGGCACATTCCATAAGGAATAAACCTAGAAAGAGAATATAGCATATAAATACTAAAATCCTTTATGAAAATGTAAAAACTAAAATGCTTTTATGAAAATTGAGAATAATATAGGATATAAACAGCAGAGAATATAGGATGGGTAATTAGTTCGGGGGTTTGGGTTGGTTTTGGGTAGACATGAGTTTATGTGGCTTTCTAAATCACATGGATGACTCGGTGGTAATTCCATGTAGGTGGTTGAATGGAAAATTGGATGTCCGTAGACTGTGGTGACCTCTGAGATAATCGATTAAAGTTCAATTATATGAGAGATTTTTTTTAAGATCGGTGATGTTTGGAATATTTCGTCAAATTTCGGTGACTATTTGTGTAACCAAACCATCCCTACTCTGACAAAAATTTACGATAGACTATGGAAGAAAAATGATAAAACTCGTTTGTTAAAATGACTATAGTACAAGGGTTTTATAGTTGAGACTACAATTTTATTTACACCATAGTAAATGCAAAACTATTTTTTACTTTCAAAATAATACTATATAGTTTCAGGTGGGTTAAAGTATTTTTTTTTTTTGAATAAGACGGTATTCTATTCCAACTAAGCACCAAAGTTACAAGATACAATCACCTTCGCTTGAGAACAATAATTAAGGACACCAATCCAATCCTCCGGCAGAGATTGGCGACGCGCCGCATTAGCAACCCAATCTGCCTTATCATTATTCTCTCTAGGGGTGTAGTCCACTGAAATCCAAGGGCAACTCCTCAGCCCTTGCATGATGTGGGCTCCAATTGCTGCGCAGTCCCAAGGCCAGGGGACAAAGACCCCTTAATCAAATTAATTAGCGCTAGACAGTCCGAAAGAATAAGAGTGGAGACCTGTCGAGTAGACGCTAGGGAGATTGCTGCATTGATTGCTCTTGCTTCTGCTACTGTAGCTGAAGAACAGAAAAAGGTGCCACTTCTACCATCGCACACCTTTCCATGGTTGTTTGTCATAACAACACCATAAGCCGCCTTCTGGGAGTCTTTATCAAAAGACCCGTCACAGTGAATCACTAGAGTTGGGATTCGAGGCGGTGGAAGAGAGGGCGAGTGGGGCGGAAAGGAGTGGCTACCGGTGATAGGGGCCACTGTGTCAAGGCCATTGGGCCTACACTCCAGAGATGTGTTGATGTTCCATTCACAGTAATCTAGGTTGATCCTGTGTTCTGTAGCAAAGAGGTTAGGTTCAGCATTCCTGAAGATTTTCTCATTTCGAGCTTTCCAGATATTCCAAACCACTGCAGCCAATTTACTGATTGTCATTCTGCTTGCTGCCTGGAAACCTTGGAAGAACCACTGAGCAAACTCGGTTCCAATACTTGGTGTGTTGATCCTCGGGGAGACATTATCCCAAACCCTTTGGGCATGCTTACACTGAAAGAGGCAATGCCAAACATTCTCCACCAAGTTTGGACAGAGAGGACACCTGTCATCATGAGAGCACTTTCTTTTGTATAGGTTTGCTTTGGTGGCTAGAGCACCCTTTATACATCTCCAGAGGAAGTATCTGATCTTGGGAGGTAAAGATAGACTCCATAGCCACTTCCAAATTTTATCATTGTTGGGATTTTGGTTTGTGGTCCCTTGGTGTTGAGAATTATGTCTTTTCGCATGATAAGCTGAACGAACCGAGAATATCCCTGCCTTTGTGAAGCTCCATTTCCACTCATTTTCCATTCCGGGCGGCCCAAAGTTGATAGAAGTGATAGCCTTGGCGTGATGAGGCGCAAAAAATCTATCAATTAGATCCATATTCCACTCTCCCGACTCCTGGTTGATAAGTTCAGACACAAAACGTGATGCGCACCCGTTAAACGGAGTCATAAAACCTGGAAGGGAGGGGATCCATGGATCATTGTTAAACTCCACCGTGGTGCCATCTCCTAAGCATTTGAAAGCCCCGAGTTTCACCACCTCACGGGCCTTAATTAGGTTTGACCAGATCCAGGAAGGGCGAGCCCCTTTACTTGCTTCCAGATAACCCGTCTTAGGGAAATAAATGCTTTTAAGGACCTTGACCCACAGGGCCTCTGGATTGATCAGAATCCTCCATCCTTGCCTTGCAAGCAGTGCAATGTTAAAATCCGCAAACTTTTTGAAACCAAGCCCCCCATCTCTCTTTGCGTTGCAAATCGTCTCTCCATTAATCCAGTGAATTGATCTCTTGTTCATAGAACCCGACCAAAAGAAATTACGTACCAGGGAGTCCATTTTATTGGTAAATGTATGGGAGAGAAAGAACACGCTCATCAAGTATGTTGGAATAGCCTGGATGACTGCTTTAATCAGAGTTTCCTTTCCGGCATGTGAGAGCATTCGCCCCTTCCAGGCTTGCCCTTGCTTTTCCATACGCTCAATAAGGAAAGAAAATGTTTCTTTCCTAGATCTTCCCCACTCTGTAGGGACTCCCAAATATTTCGAGTGGCATGGTAGAGAGGCGAAACCTAGCCTTGAAGTAATATCTGCTTTGATATGATGGGGCGTGTTTGCGCTGAAGAACACCGAGGACTTCTCCAGGTTAATCTCTTGTCCTGTGAAACTGCTGTACTCAGAAAGGACCTCCATAATACCTTGAGCTTCAACAATCGAAGCCTGACCAAACACCACCGTGTCATCAGCAAACAGGCAATGAGTCAGGAGAGGCGCCCTCTTCCTCAGTCGTATTCCATGAATAGCACTTCTGGCTACATTTCTTTCCACTAGAAATGACAGCGCGTTCGACATGAGGATGAAGAGAAACGGTGACATAGGATCACCTTGCCTAATTCCTCGAGTGGGCTCAAAGAAAGTAGTAGGGCTCCCATTAAAGAGGATAGAGAATCGGACCGTTCGTATGCACGAACCAATCCAAGATATCCATGAAGGCGCAAACCCATAGGCGGCAAGAATCCTCTCCAAACAATCCCAATCCACTAAATCATACGCCTTTTTCATGTCCAACTTCAGCATCATATCATAATGACTGCCCTTGTTCCTGGTTTTGAACTGATGGAGGACCTCGTGGACAATAACCACATTGTCTTGAATCATTCTTCCCCCTATAAAAGCCGCTTGCATTTCCGACACCAGGATTGGGATCCATTTCTTCAACCGAGTTGACATAATTTTTGAAATCACCTTGTACTTGAAATTACAGCAGCTAATAGGTCGAAATTGGCTCATAGTGCTCGGGTTTTGAACTTTTGGGATCATGACTATATGGGTATCATTCCAGCCCTCTGGCATTATAGACGAGTCGAAGAAACTAGTAACTTCTGCGCTGATATCTCTTCCAATAACTTCCCAGAACTTTCGATAAAAATGACCATTAAAACCATCAGGCCCAGGAGACTTACCTGGCCCTAGTGAGAAGACCGCATGGTAGATTTCCTCCTGAGTAATTGGTCTACAGATATCCTCATTAACCTCATTAGAGACTACTTTTGGGAAACCATCCAACGTCGCGCCATGTACCAATCTCGGATTAGCTGTAAACAGATTGGAGAAGAATCTCATTGCCATACCCTCCAAACCGGATTTATTGGAAATCCACAGTCCGTTGTCATCCTGGAGTTTGGTAATCATATTTATTTTCTGTCTGTATCTGACCGCTGAGTGAAAGAATTTTGTGTTCTTGTCACCAAGCTGTAACCAGTTTTGCTTTGCCCTCTGACTCCACAGCAATTCCTCGTCTTTCCACAGTGCCTCAAGCTCTCCTATTAAGGCACCCTCCTCTCCCTTAATCGCGGGGGACTTAAATAATCCTTTGATCACCTCCAGCCTCTCCTTTATCTCCATTTCTTGGTGATGCATATTGTGGTAGTGAGTTTTTGCCCAATCTTCTAGCTTCCCTTTGCACACCTCTAATCTGCCCGAACACCTTCCCACTATCTTCCATCCTTCCTTTACAATATCAAGGCAAGCTTGGTGCTTCACCCACCTAGAGTCGAATTGGAAAGGAACCTTCGGCTTTCGGTAATAAGGATTGAGGTCGAGGATGATGGGGCAATGGTCAGAACCGATCGGGAGCTCGTGAGTCACCATAGCCGTATCATACAAGAGACTCCAAGCGGTGTTGCTAAGTGCTTTATCGAGTCTCTCTTTTATCTCTTTAACCCCTTCTTGATTATTTGACCATGTGAACATGTCACCTTGACACCCCAAGTCGAGAAGCCCGTTGCTCTCCATGAAAAGTTTGAAAGGTCGCACAGAATCGTATCTAAGGGGACCACCTCCCTCTTTCTCATAATTATAAAGCATAGCATTACAATCTCCTATCACTAGCCAAGGCTCACTACTTGAATTCCTTAAGCTACCACACAAATCCCAAAAGCTACGTCTTTCCCCAATGGTCGAGGGGGCGTGAACAAACGTTACAAAGAAGCCTTCCCCCGACTCAACAAAAACATCAATGTGATTCTTGCTACAGCTAATCACCCTGATCTTGAGACCCTCCACCCACCAAAGACATAACCCACCCGACATCCCTATCGGATTTACATAATAACTACCCGCATAATTAAACCGTAGTCTCTTGTTTTCTAGGAACTCACAAGATTGTTTAGTTTCCATGAAAAAGAGCACAGAAGGGAAAAATTTGTTTACCATCTTGCGAAGATGATCCCCAGTTAGAGGGAGCCCAGCCCCTCTAACGTTCCAACTTAGTAATTTCATGGTTCTGGAGGTGGCATACGGGTGGCCACCAACTCCTCAGCTTGCTTCTCCTTTCATTCTTCGAAACTGTCTTCTTTAGTGCCCCCTGGTTCTCTCCAGCCTTTAACTTTCCTTTTGATACACGCCTTCCCTTATCCTTTGCCTCTACTGCTCCCATCTCGAAGCCCTCCAAATTTTGGCTAGGAATCACCTTTGAATGCTCCTCTTGTATTTCAGTCTTCCTTTTCTTTGAAGCATTAATTATCGCTGGGCTATAGCACTGAGGGAGAGGAGTTTCTTGGTAGTTTGCCAATATCTCATCCCCAACGGTCCCAGCTCCCTTCTGCTCCTTTTAAAAGCCCCTCATTGGCTTCCGAGGCCCCAATTGGGTTTGGGCTGAATCCTGGCGGATAACTTAGCCCTGAAGAGCCCACTCCCTGCCCCTCCTCATAAATTAGGTCAGTTGCTAGGTTTCTTGGGATTAAATCAGCAGCAGCCATCCTCCTCATCCCTTTACTGTTATACTGCAATTGATTTGATTGAGGAACAGATCTTCCGTACGTGGGGTTACCTCACCCACTGCTGGGAACACCATTCGAGATTGAGCCGTTGAGGGAAAGTGCTTCGGAGTCCTCGAGTCTTCTAGTGCGTTTTGCTCGGGTATCCGTGTCGGCGTTTGAATCCCTTGGAGCTGTGTCGTTGATGGCGTCGCCGACGAAGCCACCCTGCCGTATTGTGTTCCTCCAGGGCTTTTCAGATATCCATCCCTACTCTGATCATCTTCGGGAGATCCCAGATCCTCTTGACAGTCATAGCTCATATGGCCGATCATCGAGCAGCTATCACATTTCTCCACCACTTTTTCGAACACGAAGTCCACTTTTTCCTTTGAAGAACCAGACGGAATGACGAAGTAGTCGGGCAGTGGTTCGCGGAGGTCAACCTCCACCAGCACCCGGATGAAGCGATGCCAGGTTCCTGGTTGAAGTCCCGCCTTGTCCACATCTATGAATCGAAAGTAGGTATTTGCCACATTTTTTATATTCTCCAGAGACTTGAACCTGGCTGGTATGTTGTGCAGCTGAACCCATAAATCCATTGATTCAAAGGGGATGTCGTCTGGGTTATTGAAGCCGTCACACTTCTTCAAAGCTAGAAGGTGATCTGCAATTATCCATGGTCTTTTTGACCAAATCGCCTCCCTGTTTGCCTCTGTTGTGAACGTCAACATGAATGTGTTCTCCCTCAGAAATTTGTAGTCGATGTTTCCTGCTTTGCTCCATGGTCTTCTTGTGGCTCCTTTCAGCGTACTCATTGAAATTGATTTGGATGTTAGCATTTTCCCTACGAGCGAATACGATCCTCCTTCATCAGAGTTGGAGATGGGGATGAGCTCCAGAGTTTTACCCCTTCCAGAGAGAGATAAGTTTGTTGCTTGAGACATCAGGGAATCCATGGGTCTGAGTGGGAGGGAGTTGATCTTCAGAAGTATATGGTTGTTACTTTTCTCTTTTGGCTTGAACCGAGGGTTTGAAAGGAAAAGATGCAATGGATGTTCAGCCAAATAACCTTGGTAGCAGTCAAAGGGGATTTTAAAAGGTATGTATTTTTTGATCTTCTGTCCTCATTAATTATCCCAACCACCAGATCTTCCAAAAAGTGCATCTTAGCCTTGTCAATCCCTTTTGATTGTTCATTTCTCCAGCTGCAGAGGGATTTCAGATCAGTCATAAATGCTCTCCACCTCCCTTTAGGTATTTCTCCTTTCCTTCTTCTTCTTTTACGGAATTGGTGTTCATCATTAATGCCCTGCTTCCTCCTTTCCTTTCTCATCTCCCTAAGGTCTTGTCTCTCTTTACTTTCTTTACAGTCTTTCTTTTGATCTGCAGATCTATTAGATGGGACTCGTCGGACAAGAGAAAGGTAGTCCAAGAAGGTGACCGGCCTGGCTTCCTCACCGGAAGGGAATAGCTCCACAAGGGAGATGAAGTTTTCCATAAAGGAAATGTAGAGAGAGATGAGAGAAAAAAACCGAGAAAGGGTCGATAAATGAGAAGGTCAGGTGGGTTAAAGTATATACAAATATATTAGACCATCTCTAAGGAGAGTTGAATTGCCAAATTGTCAAATTTAGCTTCAAAATGTACTCCAATAACAAGTGCCAAATTGCCAAATTGTTAGAATGGAGGGGTCGTTTGTGACAGAGAATTCGGGGGTGAGAATTGCCTAGAATGGGGCCTCATCCTAGAATTCAACAATTCCATCGTTTGTTTCGTAAAAAAGTGTCCGGAATTGCCTAGAATTGAATTCTAGGAGTGGGCCCATCCTAGAATTCGGACCCCTTCCGAATTCTCTGATGGAAAGCCTAGAATGTGACATTCTAGGGTGAATTCAAGAGGCAATGGCAATAATACCCTTTTTAAGGGGAAGAAGGTAAAAGAGGATAAGGTAAAGTTGGGTATTTTGGTCTTTTTCACATTGATTATTTTATTTATATTTATTTTTTCACCCCAAGAATCTCATACATTCACTCATTCAAACGGTTGATTTTCGAAATAGCCTAGAATGCCCAATTCTCAAGAATTCAATTCTCTAGAGAATTGAATTCTCTCCAAACCAATTCTCTGTCACAAACGACCCCGAATGATTTGGGTGCCAAATTTATATGGGCAAAGTGTCAAAGTGCTACTTTTCATTAAATGATATTGACCCACCCAAACCCACTCACCAATTAGTGGAGGTTGATGTGGCCTCCACCCATTAGCCACACTTGTCATGTTAAAAAATAAAGAAAATTAAATATTGCACATGGAAATGAAATGGAAAAGCAAAGAATTTATTTTAATACCAACCCACACCAATAGCTAGTTGTATTTTTTTTATTCATTGCACTCAATCGTTTATATATACTACATTTCATTCATACACAATTTGTACCTCTCACATGTTTCAAACACTACTTCTTCTACTTCTAAAAATCTCTCATCAAATTCTTAAACAATGACAAGTCGAGGCCCAAATTGGACTAGAGCTCGAAGCCTTACACTACAAAAAAATGAGGGTTTAGCGTCGGTCGAAACCGTACCTTAGCGTCGGTTAAAAAAATGACGCTAAATCGTGCGACGCTAAATAAACAACGACCGACGTTAAAAACGGGTTGACCGAATGGGTGGCTCACCAACCCAATTTTTCGTTTTTTGTTTTCGTTTTTATTTTTCGTTTTTCGTTTTCATTTTTTATTTTCGTTTTCTATTTTTATTTTTTCCAAATCTGGGTTTTTTTTCCAGATCTCGTTTCTCTTCTCCACCGCCGTCACGTTGGCTTCGTCGTCCATGATTTGATGTTGATGTACGGCTTGAGGATCCCGACGAGGATTTCGTGGGATGATGTGGCCGGCGGACGGCGACAGAGTTGTGGTGGCGGCTGGAGGAGGAAATGAAGGCGGACAACGGCTGGGATGTGGCCGGCGGACGGCGGATGTGGTTGGATGATGTGGCCGGTGAATGTGGAGGGGGGGGGGGGGGGAGAGTTTGAAGAGGAGGAGGAGGAGGAGGGTGGTGGTTGGGAGAGTTTCAGGAGAGAGAGGTGAGAGTTTGAGATTAGGGTGGCGGCTGAGAGAGGAACCGAGAGTTTAAATAGGTTCGTGTTTTAAGTCTGGTTTTGGGCAAGGGATTCGTTTCTGACCCAAAACCGAATTTAGCGTCGATTTTTTGTAGAATTTAGCGTCGGTCGGGTTTCGACCGACGCTAAACCGGGGTCAAACGCGAGTCAACGGTTTGGCGTCGGTCATTTGCCCGACCGACGCTAAACTGTTTCGCTTTAAGCGACACTACCATTTTTTGTAGTGTTAGCCCAAGCTTGTGTCGAAGTGTCGGAGGGTGGGATCGTCAGCAACGGCCAACTCGGGCGTGAAAACTCATTCTTTCAAACATGTGAAGAATCTATGACCACTTGACCCAAATAATTGATTTGTTGGCATTGATGACGTCATAGTTAACGGGGGAAATTGTGTCAAAATAAAATAAAATTACATCGAAATGGTCGTTGTAATTAATGAATAATATCAAAATATAAATAATGAACAAATTGTGAGAAAAAGATAACAAAATCAACAATATATAAATATTAATCATAAATTTAAAGTGCAGCCTTATATATAAGACGGTCACTATTGGAGCAAAACACCTTTTCAGAGTTATAAATTGTACTTTGGCAAATTGAGATAGCAATTTGACACTTCTTATTGGAGATGGTCTTAGGAGTCCATAATTAATTAACAACTCGAGTTTTTGAGATGCAACGGTTAATGATAGTATCAAAATGTTAGATGATCTAGAAGCCTTGGTTTTGAATCCTAGTAGCCTCAATTAGTTGCGCAAAACTTATCAAAATTCTGTGAACTTCATACTCTATCGAGAGCATTTGTTTGATGAGACGTATTAATGAATGATATAACATCTATGTTGAACCATCTACCAACATTGGCGGGGCCAAGTATAAGAGAATGGGTGCAACTGCACCCCACTTAAATAATTTGAAAAAGTTTCATACATAACTCACACATACATTTTTCAAACCAATTGCAATCTCGGTAGTAGAAACAAAGTTACAGCCACTAAAATCACCAAACACTAATTAACTTGTGTATATTGTTCTAACACACTTATATAAACACTCTTAACGATTAAAAATTTAATATAACTTTAAATATTATAAATAAACTATGTAATGATGATCAATCTTTGAAACCGGATAAACGATGAGTGGTTTAACGTCATGTTGATGGCATATATTAAACAAGGTTTTTATTCTAGTTTAGACAAGGTTTTCGTTCTTTTAGAATATGCATATTATCGTGGTTCATTGTATTGTATATAGTGTTCGTTAAATTATTATTTGTTCGTTGTAAGAATCTTAAATATTATATTATTTTTTGGTCTATTTAAGGTTAATTTTTTTTTATCAAGTAGTTGATTTTTTTTCTTGTGCGAACTCAGAGCCCCCTTGACCAATTTTTTAGCTTCGCCACTGTCTACCAACAACTCGAATTATTGGAATTCCACGATACATGACAAATACATTATAACCAATGAGTGGTTCAAATTGGAGAATCGGGTGAGGTGACTCCCCCCCCCCCGCCGCCTGGCTCGTGTCCGCTTCAAAGGTTTTCTCTTGGCGGGTACCTCTGCGAGAAAAGAGACGGTAGTAAGAAAGTGTATGTATGAGGGGGACTAAACGTATGTGATAAGGTGTATGGGTGTTGGAGTATGCATTCAGCCACGTTAATAAGTAACCTATAGTGTGTTTAGTTAAGAAAAGTTATGTAGGAGCAGTTACTAAGAAAAACTGTCAAGTAGTTTAATAGGTAGTTTCATAGTCTCTATGTGTGCATGATTGCTCTCTTATGTAAATCTGTAAGAACTGATTATCATATGTAAGAAGTTAGTTAGAAAAGTATTCACTATCAAATCTGTACAATGGGAAACAAAAAAATACTGGAAAAGCCCTTTAGGCGTGTAAGTACGAGACGAATAAGGTAATTAACATAATGTTCAACATATCATCAATGATGAGGCCCGCCTCTCATTTAATAATATTATATGTGAAATTTTTGCTTACACCATGTATCCTCTTGTAAATGATAAACCATTAGTCAATATATAAATCTAAAACCTTGAAGAAATCTACTATTGTGAATGACGTACAAAAAACCTAACATAAACCTCAATCGACCTTAACTAACTTGTAAGACAGATAGACCAGGCCATGTGAAGGAAACCTGACCTATCACTAATGCAATTTGAAAATCAAGAAAACCATTATCCTTTGAATGGTTGATAAAAACAAATGAGTGAGTGATATGGTTCCATTCTTCATGATTCCACTTTAGAAAAGCACATCGATCATCATTCCCACATTATGATAAGTGATTCGCATTCCACTTAGTAGGGGTAGGATTAAAAGGCAGAGAATATCTAAGGCTCATTGAAATGGGTTATACGTGAGTTATAAAACAATAATAGAGAAATTCCAAAGATGAAGCATCCAAATATCATCTCATCTCTTTTCTCCCTTTTTTCATGAAAGTTGGCATCTTTCTCTGTATTTTGTTCAAAGTGACTCCAAATGCTGGATTTTGTTCATATGTTTTATTGCCAAATTGATCAATTAACCCTCACCTAAGTTAGTGTCACCTGAATATTGCAAAACAGACTTAGTCATTGTCTCCATATATTATGTTTGGAAGATTCTTCATGTTTTCTTTGTATGATGTATAAGTTTTACTAGTGAAAATTAAAATGACTTCATTCCCCTACTATTGTTATTGTATATGTATTATAGGTCAATGCCTCCGGTGCCTCACTAATACTATTTGTATTATAGGTAAACACTTCGGTGCCCCCACTAAAAGTGGGGTACCGGTTACCTCCTACTGACGTTTGTGCTATTTAAAATGGTAGTTTCACTAAACTAAACTTTAAATCACTAGGTTTAATCTTAATAAGTCTAAATTAAGTTTGTTGAAAATTTTAATCATCGTAGTATAAGATTACACTCGATGTTCTTCAGGTTTCCTTCTACAACTGCATTTTCTTCCGGCATGATAGATAATCATCTCTACCAAATTAGTCTTTTGTTCAAATTTCCTATCTATCGTTTAATGACATATACATGCTTATCCTCGAAAAAACAAAATATTATTAACATGTTTATCCATCGAAACGTCAGTGGGGCACCCCACTTTTAGTAGTTAATATTATATTACTATGTAATATTTATTAAAACAATATAAGTCGTATTTATAGATAGGGGTGGGAAGCTCGACTTCTCCCCGATCCAATCCGGTTAAACTAGACTTCGGGCTACTCGGAAGCCCACTTAACAAACAGCCGGATAGGGCCCGGGTTACATGAAAACACTCCTATCATTAATCCAAAAATTATTAAGAATATAAAAGTAGAAAGGGAAGTTACTATTGCATAAGGAGGTTGGAATCCCCTAAAAAAATTCTACACTACTATCATGTGTACTTTTTTAAAACTTTTCCCACATGTATTTTTTTTAGTCATCTCTCTTTAATTGAAACAGTTGTTAATAGTGATAGACTATTTATCCACAAGGAGTTACTATACAATGATGATGAAATCCCTAAAACTCCTACACTATTTTCATAAGATTTTTAAAGTTTTTCAATAATTTTTTTTCTAAGGACTTTGTTGAGTCTTCTCTCTCCAATTGAATTTTTTTTTAATAGTGATAAATATGGACAAATTTTTATCTCATGTTTTCTAATTAGATTGTGGTTTTAATTTTTTTTTCTTGCTAGAATCATGATATATAGATGGAGCTCATAGCCACATAATTAACCACTCATTTAGTTGAGTACAATAAATATAGATTAATGTAATTAATTAATGGAACTAAATTCAATTTCTCCTTACATTGATACATATGCTATCAATCGTCAATGATCGTCTATTCACTATCAACCACTAACAAATAGGAATACAACACTTAATATACTTTTCCATCCTCCCATTTTTCAATCTCGCATAAGTCAAAAGTATAGCATATTGTAGTAATGTGTTGGATATACAATATGGATTTTAGATTGAAATTTACGTATGTGGCTAACTCTTAACATTACGGGAGTCTCATCTTGTCATCGTGAAGATTCTACGATTGCTTGCTATTTTTTTTAGCTTTATGAGGTCATAGCGTAACTAAGAAACCACATCTAAGAATATTCATTTGCTACATCAATTCACCATCATATTTTAAAAGAAAATTTTTTTATTTTCAAATTTGATATTACCTAAAGTTATGGTATTAAGTTAGAAAAGTGTATATTAAAAACTTGGTGGTTATCAATTTTACTTCACCAACTATACATAATTTTACTTTTTGTTCCGCAGCATCGCGCGGGGTAATTTCTAGTTAGTTTAATTACACAATGAAAGGAGTTGGTGTATACGCCAGCCCAGTAACAGGAAACAACTACTAGCTCATCCATAAATTTCTCACTTATTAGTTGATGGTGTTGTTTGATTGCAAGTTGATGTATGTGATATATCTACTCTAGATTTTTGTTTTCATGCTCCTATTGGTGGTCTTGAATCTTGATGCCTGCTACTAAACATGCTTGGAAAATCAATATCCTCCTGCATCCATAGCTTCCCTTTCTTTGCTAGTACGTTCTTGTTCTTGTTCTTTTCAATTTATTCGTTCAGTCTCAGACTTTGATTTGTTTGGAAATTTATCATTTATTGCGTGTGCACACCATAACTCTCAAGTACAAGAAACATAACAATCCATAGCAAAGGTAACATTCATTCCCATGGGCGACAATCAGTAGAATTTCTTGAAGATGGACGGTATGGCTGTTTTTTGACTTCCCGACCAGTACTGCATTAGTACACCAATGGCATCCAAGTAACCCCCGCTCCTTCCATGGAAACCCACCACCTTTCCCTTAGCTGCCGATGAATTGAAGAACGTACCCGTTTCTTCCCCGTACGGACCATATTTCTCACGACTGGTCTGAAAAGTAAGCGACTTTATGATTCTCGGCCCCTCGTTTCCCCTCATCGGACCATGGTATCCAGAGACTGATACCAGGACTTCATGTGGGTATTCCAGTTTTACCTGCAGAAACCATGACAAGAAAGAACTGACTGACTTCCACTGCAAATTTAATGAGATAAGCCCAAAGCTTGTATAGAGTTTGGTTAAACAGGGTTGGTATGGAGTTTATTACCCTATGAATGGCAGTTCCTGAGTTTCCTCCGTGCTTAACAGACCAAATAGATTGCCCGTTTTGATCATATTCGATCTGTACTGAACAAATTGCACCTGTTGTCCTTGTTATATATATTTGTTTGATCCCAGAAAAAACTCCATCGTCCCATGGCCTTCCTCCATCTCCTCCCCAGGGACCTGGTCCAGAAGATGGAGCTGGCTGTTTCATCAACCCGTTACTTACCTGAGAAAAGTAAGAAAGAGGTGTCAGAATGTTAAGGTCTACTTTCGTTTTGATGGTGCTTCATCGTCATAGAGATTAGAGAAACACAAAGAAGAAGATTTTACAGCATCTTTCAACCAAACCCATTATCAGCATTTAGTTGCTTTCTATAGAACATTAACTCATATCACAATCCCATCCTGGATTTGAACCTTGGACAAACATCGCCAATAAGAAAAAGAAAATGACTTGAGAATACCTCTTCTGCTTTTCCTGTTTTGGCAAGGACAACTTTATTATTCACTGGAAAGCTGCCTGTCCCTTTATGACCTGATCCAGCTTTGACAACTGCATCAGAGCCAGGATCCTTTGCTAGTTCATTCTCCCTTCTAACACATGTACTCCAATAGCATCCAGCAGAAGTCCCTCCCTGCCATGGAACCCAACAATTCGACCTTCATCCACTTTGAAACTCAAAGACGGTCCTTGGTCTTCTCCAAATGGTCCGTATTTCCTTTTGTTGGTGTAGAAAGTTAGAGTCTTGATGATGCTACGGCCCTTCTGCATTAATGGACTGTAAGTTCCTGCTATACAAGTCAGGATCTCGTCTGGAAAATCAAAAACTACCTGCAACAAAGAGACAATGGGTTATATACATTTACAGCATCAAAAGATGTTTCTGGTGTGGCTGTGGTGGTTTCGTTTCGTTAACCTTGTCACGTCTGTAACCTCCTGTGCCTCCATGTTTGTTTCCCCATACAGAGCTCCCAGAATAATCATATTCAGCCCTTATGTATACGATCCCAGCATTTACCCAGGACAGCTTAATCTGCCTGATCCCTGAATGCATTCCATCATTGAAAGCAGAACCACCATCCCCTCCCCATGGTCCATATGTTAAGAATCTTTCAGTTATTTTAGACTGATTTTCAAAACTAACCACCTGCATCAAACACATGCTTCAAGGTAGTTAAACTATGATTCTAAGTATGAACTGGAAGCTTGGGTAAAATTAGAATGAAACCTTTAAATCTCGTAAAATTCTAAGCTATCATTTGCCACAAGCAGAAAATTTAGTCAAATATAATAAGCATCCATGCGACATATACTAGAAATCATTACTCATGTACACTTAATCAATCGCCTTTAGTCATTATAAGAACAATCATTGTTATCTTCTGGTACAAATATTATCAACAACATCTGATGATCAATTATTATTATATAAAAGGGAGAAAAGTAAGCAATATTGAAGAGATAAGAACTGAATGCACTAGGCAACTTAAGATTTACAATAGTTAGATATATTTTATATATAATATTCAATATACAATCTAATCATCATAATTGGGTAGATCAAATAAACCAATTGATTTTACATAGTGTATCGAGTTCACTAGTAAAATCACAGATTTTATATAATTTTTAGATTTCATAGAATCAAACAATTATTGAACAAGAAACTGACCAGTTAGATTGAAAGAAATTGGAAGTTAAAGACTTTGCATATTATGCTTTGTCTCAATTTGAATGAAATTATGAAAACACTTATAATTTGAGTACTCTTTACCTTATCGTAGATTCCAGAACTGATAGAATCCACAGAGCTTTGTCGATAAAATTTTGCTTGTTGAGTGTCAACGTGATCATTCTGTTGCTTGGCAGAACCATCGTCCCAAAGGAATCCACCTGGACCACTTAACGGTCCAACATGGACAGGTTTCTTATCACTGTTCACAGAACTCTGCAAAGAACAATAAAATGTGGATTCATATGTCAAAATATGCCAAAAGAGAGGGAAATTTGTAACCGTGATTGAATACCATGTTTGCTGCGTGGAAAAGTCCTTGGAGATGTGCCGTGAATTCAATGCGTTTGAGAACAATTTATGGGATGTGAAACACACGTTTTTCATGCCCATATAAAAATAGTGAGCCTACCAAAGAACAAAAATCACAATTCCACTAAGGAGAGAACCCAGACATGGGAATTTTATCTAAGAGCATCAATTCATTCATAACCATTACAATAGCATCTCTATAGACTTTCCATTTTATTTGTATTCCAAGATCCGCAGTACTTTTCTGGAGATAACTTATAGTAGAGTAAGTTCCTGTGAAACTGAATAGTAGGCACTAGATAGATTCCAAGCAATTTATTTTCCTTCCAGATATTAGTGACATGTATCAAACATGCAACGAACAACTTTTTAAGAAACAAGATATACAAGTTCAAGTCGACCAGCAACCAAGAGGTGGTCCGAAAAAAATAAACAAGCTTCAGTAACATTGACTTGCGAATATCAAAGAAGTTAGTATAAAAGGTTACCTATTCCAGTAAAAACTGACACTTCATGGTGATCACGGCAAGTTATCCTGTTCCACACGAGGGGATCATCAAAATGCTCCTCCAAACCATGTAGTTCATGAGGTTGCAAGAGAATTGACCAAGTGCAGGAATAAACCTTTGAAATACACAAATGAATCTCATAACATCTGATCTAGCACCACGATCCAGGATTTTGTATCAATTTGTAGAGTGAGCAACTAGGTAATAATCACCTTCGTTTCACATTTTGCTCTACCAATAGTCACCGCATGAACAACGCCCACCTTTAAAGTAGTGAAAGCAACCGGGGTGACTCGTATATATCACACAACCATATTTCAGAGAAATATATTTAGCCATCTGGTGAAAGTCTCCACATATTCTCATGTTTTTCACAATTCTGATAGTCTGAGGCGTCACAGCTGAGCTAACAAATGCAAAAGCTAGTGCAAGCTTTTCACTGTGAAGCCCAGAAACGTCTTCATTCTCTTCGTCAGTTATGCATAAGCCTTGCAGTTCTTCTTCTTTGATTTCTTGAGATATGCCGTCTATCCAAGAAACCAGAAGGTTGGAGTAAGGCTTAGACATATCACCAGAAACAAAAGAATGTACCGTATTTCTAATTTCAACCCAGCTCTCCCCAATAAGTTTGGGCAGTTGGTGCATAACTTGGAGCTTTTTCACTCTCAACTCATCATCTGGTCTTCCACGCAAAGTATATGTTTGTAGAACTAAATGGCGAATCAATGAATTCCCTGGTTCCAAACCAAGAATTTTCTCCCCTGCATGGATTGCCAAGTTTTGACATCCATGAACTCTGCAGGCAGTGAATAACTTACACCACACAGACGAAGCAGGCTCAATTGGCATAGCCTCGATGAATCTTATTGCTTCTTCCAACCTGCCGACACGACCATATAAATCTATCATAGCTGAGTATATTTCAATTGTTGGAGTGAGTTGATATTCTTCAATCATGTGCGCTAGTTCATGCTTACCCCCGTCAACATTTCCATTAAGGCTATGCGCAAGAATCATATTGACGAAAGTACCTTGGTTCGGTGGCAATCCCTGCGCCAACATATCATCAACAAGAGTAAGGGCAGTATCGGAACAACCATGTGCAATGTATGCAGCAGTCATCGAGTCCCAGGTAATGGGATCTTTGCGCTTCATTTTTTCAAATAAGGTCCTTGAATATTCTAATTTTCCTGAATTAGCATAACTGTCAATAAGTGAATTAGAAATGGATATCGAAGCTTCTATATTCCTCCGTAGAACAGCACCATGGAGCTCTTTGACATTTTGCAGAGTAATTAAATTTGCAACTGCTGGCAAGACGCTCAATATTGATACAGTATTGGGACTGAAACCATAAGAGAGCATTTTTCTAAATACACGCACTGCCTTTTCTTTCTGTCCCATCTTCGAGTAACCAGCAATAAGAGCATTCCACGTTACAATGTCACATTTTATTTTTGCATCCTTTTCCATCCTATAGAACATATCAATGGCTTCCTCCTCGTCTCCGTTTTGCATAAGTCCTGATATGAATGTATTCCAAGTGACAACAGTAGGTTGAATGTCAGACTTCTGCATCCTGGTGAATAGGTCATAAGCTTTCCTACAGTATCCTGCTTCAATATATCCTCCAATCATTGAGTTCCATGTAAGAGCATTTTTCTCTGGCATCATATCAAAGACTTCCTGGGCAGCATCCAGCTTCTCACACTTTGAGTAGAAATCAATGAATGAATTCCCAACAAATACGTTATCATCAATGAAACCCATCTTAACAGCAAAAGCATGAATTTCCAGCCCATTGTTTAACCATCTCATATATGCACAAACCGAAATCACTACTGCAATAGTAACTTCATTTGGTTGAGCCCCTGCGGAAATCATCTCCTTGAATAAACTTATTGCCCGACTTTGTTGTCCGTTGCTTTGAGCATAGCCAGAAATCACACTAGTCCAAGCAACAACATCTGTTTTTATACCAAAGCTCTCCATTGTTTTCATAATATCTAGAGCAGCATCACAGTGTCCAATGTTATGATATCCAGTAAGCAATATAGTCCAAGTTAAAGAATTTGGCGCAACACCTTCTTTGCACATTGCATTAAACAAATGAACAGCTTCATCGATCTCACCTTTTAGACAATACCCGTTCATCAAGGTATTCCAAGCAACTATGTTAGTCTTATCGATGCAGTGAAATAACAGCAAAGCTAATTCCAGTTTTCCACATTTAGCATACATGGACAGAATCGAATTATTCACCAGAGGGTAGCTACCATGTCCGCATTTGATTACCAGAGAATGTATCAACCTCCCGGTTTCATAATCTTCACAGTTAGCGCAAGCTTGCAGTATCTTAGGCAGCAGAAACCCATCGGGCAAAATACCATCTCTCATCATCGAGTAGAAGAGGTCCATGGCTTCTTCCCACCTGTTCTCCCTGCAGCAAGCTGCAATAATCGCAGACCACGTGTACAGGTTTCTCTCACGCATTCCATCAAACACCTTGCGTGCATCCACAAAACTCCCGCACTTGGCGTACATCCCAACAAGCTTGGTCCAAACAAACACCGACTGGTCCTCCGCCAAGTCAATTCTGGCGTGAATCTTGCGACCCAGATCAAGTGATTTGGAGTCGATGCAAGACTGAAGCAGCTCAATCAAGGTTGCGGTCTTTACCTTGGCCTGCGCCAAGGAGTCCAGAGCATTTACAGCATCACTTAAACGCTCATTTCTGCAGAGGTAAGTCAAGTAAGAGTCTGCATTTGCTGCTGCATGTGGTTTCCCCGAGTGAGACACCGAGGATTTTCCCGGCGGTACAAAGGAAATCTCCGGCGGATTGTCCGGTTTGGGTGGATTAGAAGAAAAGTGGGGCATTGGAAGGCTGAGCACAATCATTTTATCCAATTGGCGGTGGCAGGGACGTGCATGAAAACAGGAACTTCGAGACGGAAAGGGAAAATGCGTGTGAAGTGAGAGGGGCGGGGAAATGGAGACGGTGGGTTGCCGGAGAGGGAGTAGATAGTAAGAAATGGAATTGCATACGCAGGAGATTGCCATTGTGGAGGTGGATGTTCATTCCCCGGCGAAAGAAACTAGTATTAACGAAACGGATAAGGATAACGGGTATTCCTCCTCCGGTAGGTTCGTGGATGTGGATGCCATCAAGAATCAATCATTGATTTATTTACAAACTCATTCTAAAATTTTAATTCGTTACAGAGTTATCCTATTACTATAAAACAAGTTACAAAGTAGTTCTAATGACATCATCAGTGTACTTTTTCAGTCATTTAGACATGTCATCATTAACATGTCATCGAATATATAATTTAAAATTTATCTTAAGCTAATTCATATCTATAGTTTAGAACACAATCTGATTATATATTCAATTATCCAAATAATTCTCCCACAAAAGTATGACAGATCGTATTCCACAGGTTTCTTCTTCACGTTTACTCAAAGGAATTAGTGACTATTCAATTTAAACAAGTTGTGTGGTGCGAGTTCCATGAGATTTCAATAATTAATAGGAAGAAAATAACTAATTAAGACTGACATGACTGTGATGATCAGATTGATGGTGAGGAGGTAAATTTGTTGGCTAGTTACCTGTGCTATGATCCAAAATGTGATCATACTAAACTGGTTCTGAGATAAAATCTTAGATTTGTCAACCCGAAACAATTCAAGGAGGCAGTGACCAACTACTCGATAGTTGTTGGGGTGCACATCAGTAAGAAGAACAAAAAGGCTATTTTTTCATTCAATGGTTGCAAGTGGAGAGTGTACGCGAGCTAGTGGGAAATGGTGAGGTCTTCGTCATTAAGGTTGTGGGTGCACCTCACATCATGTGCCCAAGAACAATGGAGTTGAAAAACCTTATTAGGGGTTGAAATCAAGTGTCGTATCCCACGAGACTAACTGCATGAACAAGCCAATCAATATCAAGTTTATAATTAGATGACCATGCATTTCAACTATTGTAGACTCGATACACTCTTGTAGCACGAACCTCTATCCCTATACCACTCAACCTAGGCTCTCCCACTCAAATCAAGTGAAAAAGGGATGCACTATAGGTGTTTGATGAAATGTTAAGACACAAAAACCTCTCCTAGGACTCTATGACCGCAAGGCAGGTGCACAACACTCTCATATCAATGCCCTTACACTAGGAAATCAACCAATTAGCATTTCAAAACTCAATTGAATGAAAGTCCGCATGCACACCAAGTGTTCGATAAAATGCCCAAGAGAGAAATCATGTGAATATGGTGGAAATAAGATGATCTAATCTCTTAGAACACACTCACTTCAATCCCTAACCCTACAATCCATGCAATCAAAGCACTCTGCATCAACCCACATTGAATGGACCGAATCAAGCAAACATGGCATGAAAATGCAATAAGCACAAGTCTAGAAACCATCCTCATACAACCAAGATCAATCATGTCAAGTTTATACAATCATGTCTCTATCATGACACAACTACTTTATCCATCAAAGATGAACCCTGAAAATTAACCAGACATGGCCAAGTGAGAAAAGAGAAAAGAAGCAAGATTGATCACCAAAAACACCATGAATGAATGCTAGTGATGCTCTTCAATTCTCCACTTGTAAGCACTTCTCCCAATGTTTGTTGGCTTCAATCCTAGCTCCAATTGCTCCAACTTGACTTCAGTAAGCTCCAATTTAGGGTTCTAAGGTTTGAGTGTTCGTCAAAATGGTGTTTTGGGTCCAAAAGGATCAAAATAAGTCCCCCGAAACACTTAAATTTGAGTGCTTTTATAGTGCATGGAAGGTGCACGGGTGCACCCCTGCACTCTGATGAAATCACTATCTTGCCTCGCCCGTTTTCCCCTCGTTTGAGCTCCGATTAAGCTCCCATTTGAAGCAAGAGATATGTTTTCACCTCTAGTATCATATAATGGCTTGAAAAGTACACAAACACAACTACAATGCACATCAAATTGGGCCACAAGTGATCATCGGTGGTAATAGTGTGAAATGTGCAAAACAACTCAAAATGCATACAAACCACGACACAATGGGGTCAGACATTGGGAACCTAGGTAGTGCATAGTATAATAATGACCTAAATAACATCACATCAGAAATTCAAGGGTGCAACTACCAAGTGGATAGAAAATAGATACCTTGGCAGGTTTCTTATCGATCCTGAACTCAACACGAGGCTGTTAGCCTAGGAGATTAGAGCAACTTACGGCCTCGAGGTAATATTAGGTTTTGAGAAAATGATAAATTTTCAGCCAAAAATATTTTAGAGGGCTCATTGGTCGACGCATACGCGAAGTCATAGGCCATACGTGTTTCAATTGAAGAAGTCAGACCCTGAAGGGATGTTCGCACTTGATGTAGATCTCGTGCCCGGTTAGGATCATGTGTTGTTCAATAGGGTGTACATGGGGTTTAGTTGCTTGAAGAAGGGATTCTTGAAAGGATGCAGGAAAATGTTTGGTCTCAACGACTTTTTTCTTAAGGGTGAAGTCAAGGGTATGTTGTTGAGCGTGGTGGGGAAGGATGGGAATAATCAGATGTTCCCATTAGTTTGGGATGTGGTGAAAGGAGAGAACGAAAGCTCATGGGAGTGGTTCTTAGACCTCTTGAGGAACGAGTTATGTCTGGACGATGGCATTGGTTGGTTAATCATATCTGACGACCAATAGAAGATAAGAGTAATGCATGGCAAGCCAAAGAAACATAGACACAAAGAGCAGCAGGAGATTGAAGTTTGAGCTGCCAAGAATGGGGTGGGCACGGTCTTGGCACGAAGAGGTGTCATCACGCGTTGCACTATCTGTCACAAAGCGGAGCACAACTCACGCAAGTGTCCTGAAAAACAGCCATCGGACAATAATATTGCACTTGCAGGACAATCAAGTGTCGCACCTAGAAACAGAGAGAGACCAGGGCGAAGCCGATGAAAGGATGATAAAGAGGATAAAGTGTAGCAAGTGTTATGAAGTTGGACACAATGCTTGGTATACTAAAACCCTAGTAGGAGCTCTCTCTATAGTGTGGATGAGTCGACAATTCTCATCTTCTATCATGTCTACTCATAAATTATGATACAAACACTTTATTTTGGTAATTTGCAAACTCTATTCATAAGAAAGGAACTTAATAGCTTACCGTCCTCCTCTTGAGAGGTTTTTTTCCCTTGTATTAGGGTTTCTTCCCTTCTTTTAGGGTTTCTTGACCGCCGACGCTCGCTTTACCCCCTTGCTTCGCCGTTGTTCCGCTTGTCCCGCCTGACCTGATGGAGCAAGACCTTCGCTCGCTGCAGCTTGAGGAGGATGACGATGACATCTTGGAGTTTGAACCGCTACCAGAGCTCACTCAATCCACAGCCTATGATCTCTGCGCGTTGGATCCTTTGTGACAACGAGACACTACAATTTCAATGTTATGAAAAGCAGAATGGCTACCATCTGGCAGCCAGGTAGAGGTGTCTCGATCGAAGATCTTGGAAATCGCCTGATCCTGTTTCGCTTCTACAGCAAAATCGATTACCGCTGGGTTCTCGACAATGGGCCCTGGACCTTTGATGACTATCTTCTTGTCCTACACGAGCTAAAAGGAGGAGAGGACCCCACAACTGTCCCGCTACACCGCACCGCCTTCTGGGTCCAGGTGCATGATCTCAAGCCGGGGTTCTTCTCCGAATCGGTCGGGGTAGCTCTTGGCAATTTCGTTGGTACTTTTCTGAGCTACGACACCAAAAACGCTGCCAATTTTGTCTCGACCTACATGAGAATTAGGGTTTTGATCGATGTCACAAAACCCTTGAAGAGAGAGAAGAAGGTTCGAAACTCGGGACAGCCTTGGTTTATGTGCAACTTCAAGTACGAGCGCCTCCCAACCTTCTGCTACATCTGTGGCAGAATTGGCCACATTGACAGGCTGTGTGAGATACGTTTTGCAAATCCCGACGTTGAGCCTCCTAGACTGTGGGACGCTAGGATACGGGCTCCGCCGAAGAACAGCTCGAGATTAACGGGTGAGAGATGGCTTGTGGACAAAGCAAAGAGGAGGAAGAGGCTACAAGAGGTGACTCCAGGAAGAACTATGCTGCTATTGAGCTCCCACCAAACTTGAAGCTTCTGCAAGGTAACTTTGCAGCAAACATTCTTGATCAGGGGAAAGCTGTACAAGACCCCGCTTCTCATACGGCCTCTGAAAACATTGAAATTCTGATTGGTGACGACAAGAAACGCAGAAGGGGCTCACCCAGTGCTGAGAATGATGCTGCCGAAACTAACGGTGATGTAGAGATGAGCAGCCCTAGCAAGCAATTTAAAGGCATCCAGGCAAGCCAACCAAACCTGGCTAAGGCAGATCTGCATGGCAGATTCTGCCGGGTTCAATGTTAATCCTCAGCTGGAACTGCCGAGGGCTTGGTCAACCTCGCGCGGTTCAAGTGCTCAGTGATCTTGTTCGGGATCACAGACCGAGTGTTATTTTACTGTTTGAAACTCTTGCTAGTAGAAGTAGAATGGAAACGATTAGATGTCAGCTTAAATTTGATAACTGTTTCACGGTGGATGCTGTTGGACGCAGTGGTGGTATTTGCGTCATGTGGAGGAATGAAATAAAAGCTACTTTAATCTCGTACTCGCGTACCTTTGTCAACTTGAGTGTTACAGATAGCTCAAACGAGAACTTTCGACTGACAACCTTTTATGGCTACCCGGATAGAACACGACGACGAGAGTCGTGGGAACTGCTGAAACAGTTGGCTGGAACTGTAGAGGATGACTGGTTGTGTATGGGAGACTTCAACGACCTCCTTTGCGCGTATGAAAAAAGAGGTCGACACGCTCACCCTAATTGGTTGCTGGTGGCTTCAGAGAAGCTGTGATTGAATGCAAGCTTAGTGATATTGAACTCCAAGGGCATCATACACTTGGTCAAAAAGCAAAGGCACCCCGGACGAAGTTGAAGAGAGACTAGATCGCGCAATGGCGACTAGCAAGTGGAAGGAAAAGTACCCAATGGCTATGCTGACCAATTTAGTCGCCCCATTGTCGGATCATACTCCTATCATGTTAGATACTTATGGAGAACAAAGTACATGCCGGCCGCATCGCCCTTTCCGCTTCGAAAATGCCTGGATAACCGAGCCTGCCTTTAAAGGCGTTGTGGAAGAGATTTGGCATCGTCTCGGGCCGATGGAGCTGATTACAAAGCTCACAGCCCTCACACGTGAGCTGCATGCATGGGGACATGGCTTTAAAGCCAGCTTTCGGGGAAGAATTAAGGAAGGGAAAAAATGGCTGGAAACTCTCCGTCAAATGAATACCCCGACCGCGGCCGCAGACTATGAAACTTGTCGAACGGAGGTCGTGCACTTGCTTGCTATGAAGGAAAAGTTTTGGCAGCAACGCGCAAAGACTGACTGATGAAGGGAGGAGATAGCAACACCCGCTATTTCCATGCCACCGCAACTGCGCGGAAAAAGCGAAAGGAGCTGAAGTCTCTTCTAGATGATCATGGTCAAACAGTTGAGGGTACTACGGATTTAGGCATGCTTGCGCGAGACTACTTCCGGCACCTGTTTGACTCAAGAGGCTGCGTCGCCGAACCTGTCCTTGAAACCCTAGAATCAAAAGTCACTAATGATCAGAACGATGAACTTACCAAGACTTACATCGCTGAAGAAATTAGGGCAGCCATCTTCAGCATGGGTAAAAACAAATCCCCGGGTCCAGACGGCCTAAACCCGGGGTTCTATCAAGCCTACTGGCCGGTTGTGGGGAAGGAGGTCACTGAGGCTTGCTTAAAGTGGCTTGAGACCGGAAATCTGCCTGAGGATATACACAAAACGACCATCATTCTTATCCCGAAGATTGACCGTCCAGGTACTATGAAGGATCTACGCCCCATCTCCTTGTGTAATGTCCTCTATCGAGTAATAGCAAGGTGCTGGCTAACATATTAAGGTGAGCCATCCCTGACCTAATTGGAGCAGAACAATCAGCTTTCATAAGAGGTCGCTCCATCATTGATAATGTGATGATTGCTTTTGAGGTTCTTCACAGCATCAAACGACGGCCAAATATTAAAACTGGCGATATGGCTCTAAAAATTGACATTTCCAAAGCCTTCGATAGAGTTGAATGGGAGTACCTCGAAGGCGTGCTCAGAAAAGTGGGTTGCATCATAGCTGGATCCGCCTTGCAATGAATTGTGTGTGCTCGGCTGACTATGCGGTGAATATAAATGGGACCCTCACGGACTCCTTTAAGCCGAGGAGGGGACTCCGGCAAGGGTGTCCACTCTCGCCTTTCCTTTTTATCCTTTGTGCGGAGGGGCTTGGAGCTCTAGTTCGGAAATCCATCGCTCAAGGTACGCTACATGGTAGTAGGGTTTGTCCGGGTGCACCTTGTATTTCTCACCTGTTATTTGCAGATGACAGCCTCTTCTTCTGCAAGGCTACGATTCCGGAGGTTAGACAGTTGAAGCAGATCTTTGATGTGTACGCTCGAGCCTTAGGTCAACTAATAAATTTTGACAAGTTGGGAGCGCTCTTCACCAAAAGCACAGACCCTATGCTGGCGGCGGGATTAAGACAGATCCTTGGTGTACACCGGGACCTGGATACAGGAAACTACCTCGGGATGCCTGCTATGGTTGGCGCGGATAAACGAAACACTTTTGCCTTTATCAGAAACAAGCTGTGGCAGCGAATTAAAGCCTGGCTTGGCCGAAGAATCTCAAAAGGAGGCAGAGAAGTACTGGTGAAAGCGGTGGCTCAGGCTTTGCCCATTTACTGTATGAACGTCTTTCTGCTTCCCGTAACCTTGACAACGGAGCTGGAAAGACTGATTCATTCCTTCTGGTGGGGCATGAAAAATAATGGCTCTCGCGGGATGAATTGGATGAAGTGGGAGAGGCTTTGTGTGAGTAAAGACCGGGGTGGTATGGGGTTTAAAAACCTACGAGGCTTCAATCTCGCCCTCCTCTCCAAGCAGGGATGGAACCTACTCACTAATCCTAACGCCCTTGTCTCAAAAATCTACAGAGCGAAGTATTATCCCCGTCGTAAATTTTTAACGGCGGTCAAAGGATCAAACCCCAGTCTGGTTTGGCAAAGCATTTGGCGAGCCCAAGGAATCGTCAAAGAAGGGATGAGATGGCGTATTGGGGATGGGGCATCGATAAAGGTCTGGCAAGACCCCTGGATTTCCTCTGATACTTCGAGGAAAGTTACTTCAGAACCACACGACGATCTATCGACCTACGTGTTAATGATCTTTGGATCCCCGGGACGAGACAATGGGACGTTGAGCTAATTGAGGAGCTTTTTAATGCAGAGGATGCTAATGCTATTTCAGGTACAACGCTTGGGGAAGGATGCGACTCATATACTCCAATCTGGCATTTCAGTAGGCATGGCAATCTTACTGTGAGCTCAGCCTACCGAGTTTGGATTGATAGCTTCAGTGATTTGGGACAATATAATGCCGAAGGCCCTTGGGATAAGCTTTGGAAGGTTCATGCGCCTCCGAAAACTAAAATTATGGCATGGCGGATTGATGCGTAACATTGTTCCTACACGTGAAACTCTTACCCGAAGGCATATCAACACCCCGGGCGGATGTGGAATGTGTGATCATGATACAGAATCGGTTTGGCACCTCTTCCTTGACTGCAACTATGCAAAGGCTTGCTGGGAGAAGGCTGGTCTACAGCAGCTCGTGGCACACCTGGACTCAACAAGAGACGACCTCCAGAGCTGGCTAACAGCCCTTCTAAACCATGGAGCGACGCAACATACTGAAAAGGCCCTGGTCCTTCTTTGGAGCCTCTGGCGGGAGCGAAATGCCCGAGTTTGGAGAAATGAGCGTACACCTGCATTTGTTGTGGCCAGACTTGCAACTGAAAGCCTTGAAGAGTGGCAGAAAGCCCGAGCCCCGGATGTCATTCCAAGACACCTAGAGTCGCCGCCGTGTCCCAAGTGGCATCCACCTCCTATTGGCCAGCTCAAATGCAACGTCGACTGTGCCAGATTCGAAGACCAGAAGATGCGGGGTGCCGGGATGATCCTCCGCGACCACGAAGGCCATATTGTGGAATTCCAAACCCCGACGGAACCCGGCTGCCCGTCGGCGACAAACTGCGAAGCTCTAGCGATGCACGCAACGCTTCTGTGGCTCCGAGCGAAGGATTTACAAAACGTCACCATTGAGACCGATTCACAGCTAGTATCAAATGCAATCTACAGCACAGAGCCTGATGTCACGGAGTTCGGCGAAACAATCCGCTCTTGTCGTAGTTTGCTGCTTCCTTCATTTCGTATTGTTTTTGTAAGGAGAGACAGGAACGCGGTTGCCCATACACTGGCTAGGCAATCTCGATTCCTTGCATCACCTACATTGGGTCATGCCTCTCCCGTTTGGCTTGAGGTTGTTCTTGGAGCTCTCTGCTCAAACACCCAACACACTTGATAATATAATCGATGATGATTACCTCGAAAAAAAAAAGAAAGGAACTTAATAATCTTATTATATATAATTATTGGTCACTAGTACTTTTTCGGCCCGTTGGCCGACTTTATTTGGTATAATTAGTAAATGAAAAATAATCATGTAAATGAGTAAATTTAGGATTATATTTAGCCAAATTAAAACCAACTAAAATTTTAAATCAAAATATTGAAATCAAACTAAAAACTCGAGGGTCAAAATATTTATATTTTACTAACATCTTTAAGTCATTTTGTATTTACTTAACTTAGTAGCTCTCGTATAAGATAAATTTTTATTTTAATATAGTAGAATATGACGGAAAAATAAGTGGCCCTACATAAATAAAAATTACATTTTTTGTAGGTGTATTATTATATATCTTATTCATAAAAAGTGTGTATTTAATTTCTCTTTAAACATTATATTATTATTATGGTTACCCTATTTTTTATTAAGTATTCTAGTCAATTTATTATTTTTATATATTGGATATGTTTGATATGCATCAAGTAAAATTCATAAAAAAACTAATTATTATTAAAATTCTCAACTTGAAAACAGTGTATTTGAGTTTAGAAAAAAAATTCTAAAACTTCAAAGCGCTTCAAAGATATTGAAATTTTATTATTTAATTTCTAAGTCTAATAAATAAGATGAAATAAAACTATATTATTGGTTCGTATCTTCAATTTAAAGGGAATACCTCTCTAATTATAAGTGCTCATATAATATGTATATTATTATTGGCCTGTTGGTAGAATTAATACAATACCAAAAAAATATATACTAAATAAAAGAATGTTATGATAAATTTAAGGATATTTTAAATATTAATTAAGTTTGATTACATACTCAAATAAAATAGGTCCACTTATGACCATTAAAAATTTGTAAAGGAGAAATGACATAAACAATCATACCTATTGTTCAAACAAATTTTTCAAATGAGTGATGTCATCTAAACCTAACGTGACTTCAAAAATTTTGTTACATAATATTTAATTAATCCTAAAGTCTTACAAACAAAAGTCAATTCAACACAAATAACCAAATTAATAACAACTCATTTGAAGCATTTACAAACAAACAAAGTCAAGACTAAAAAACCATCATCTGTGTAAAAAAAGTATGTTCAGGTGTAGTTCAACATAACAAAAATAAAGCCTGAATTGACACATTAAAAGAATATAGAAGTAAAGATCAATAAATCCTAACCCTCAAATACTACATCATAAACTCTAATATTAAATCGCATGTAAAACTCTAAATTTGACCGTAAGTCCAAATTAAAAAACCATAAACCCCCAATAATAAACTTGAAACCCCTAACACTATATCCTAATCTTTGAACACTAAACTACAACCCTCAAACTCTAATATTCAAACACAAATATGAAAAAAATTTAGTGTTAGGGTACTTGGGCGTTTTCCCATTATATATATACTTAGATTTCATGAATATGTTCAAGTCAAACTAACTCAACTCGATCAATAATCTGAATTGGAAAAAGTTATTGACATGTAATCTACTTTACTTAATATCTCATGATTCATACCCTTATACACTCGTGACCTCACTAACCATTGCTTTTACTAAGAATTCTTGATATATAGTTTTTCGGCTTATTGGCCAATTCAAGATTTTTTCTCTCACTTCACATTGACAACCTAAATAAATCAACTGAATAAATAGTTACCAATATTTCCTTAGTTATTCGAACCAAACAATAATAGTGAAATTATATATCTAAGTATCATATATATTTTAATTATATATGACGAACAAATGGTTGTTCTTATGATTTTGAGGCACATGAACTCACTTAATTCTTAAAATCTTTCTACTGGCATCGAGTTAGACGAATGTTCAAACTATATTCCAACTCGTGTCATGAACAAAATCCATTATAGGTTATGGAGCCATACATATTATTTACTTTAAAGGCCCGATGTATCTTAAGAAATTTAACTTAAAAAAGCTGGAAAACAAACCATTCCAACTTAATTTTTTATTTAAATGAAACAATATACATACATAATATATTATTTACTTCAAAATCATGATGTATATTTATACCTTTAACATGAGAATGTGGGAAATAAAAATTCTAACAACAAGTATTATCTTGTTAATTATTTACCGGTCAAAGGTCAAACCCCATCTGTTTGGCAAGCAATATGGACCAAAATCCAAATTAAATGTGATGTCTTATTGATGCATTAAATCTGAAACGATTCTTGATATTCGAAGAAGTTTTACTATCAGAATCACAACGACATTGATCGACTAAGTTAGTTAAATGATTTGAATCTGCCTTGGAAATTGAACGTTTGAGTATTGAGATTTTAATGCAGAGATGCTAATGATTCAGTACAACTTGAAAGGATGCGCTCATTACTCCAATCTGCATTCATAGGCATGAATCTACTTGGTGAGCTCACTTACGAATTTGGATGAAGTTGGATTTGTTTGTCGAAGGCTTGGGATAGCTTGGAAGGTAGGTAAATTGAAATTATCATAGCGGTTGATGGAATTGTTCTGTAACTCTTACGAAGATATCACACCCGCGATTGATTTATATGATACAGAATCGTGTTGGATCTCCTTGACGCAATAAGACAAACTTTGGAGATGACAAGTGTATGGATCAAAGACATATTTAAGTTTATATACATGGACACAAATACGAAAGTGGTCTTTTGAGCTTGCGGGAGCGAATGCATTTGGAGAATACTATCATTTGTGTGGGTTGCAATGAAAGCTTAAGATCAAACCAGTGATGTATCAAGACACTAAGTCGTGTCAAATGCATCACTTATTGGCCTAGCTAAAAACTATAATTAAGACCAGAAGATCGTGTCGGATGTCTGGAACGAACATATTAAAACCGACAAGCATGGTCGGCGACAATGCGAAGCCTAATGACAGCTTTTGGTCAACGAGATTAAAAATAATTACGATTAAGCGACAAATCAATTACACAAGGCCTGAACAGATTGGCGAAACAACGCTTTGTGTAGTTCTCTTTTTTTTTGTGGAAGACAGAACTTGCATACACTGCTACCTCATTCCTTGCATCACTAAGGGTCATGCCTCCCCAATTTGGCTGAGTGTTCTTGGTCCAACCAACCTTGATATATTCGATTGTCCTCAAAAAAGAAACTTATATATATATTTTAGCATTTAATTTAACGGGAAGTCGAAGCAACATCACCTCTTATTTAGTTTCTACCAAAAAAAAATCACCTCTTATTTAGTACACATATATATCACGATAATAATAAACAATTCATCCTGAGTCCATAACTTCTTATCAGTGGTTACTGGTTAGACAGAAAAGGTTGAAAATATGTTTGACTTGATAAACTTGCCAACAATCACCTTAGAGGCCCTGCCGCCTCCTGAATCTCCGGCCATCAACGGTTCCAAATCACGTTGAGTAACTGATGATTGATGTTGTTGTTGTTGCAAGTGAACTCCGAGTGCATTCAAGTAGCATCCACTCCTTCCATGAAACCCAACAATCTTTCCTTTGCTCTCTCCAGATGTGAAGAATGTTCCTGTTTCTTTCCCGTACGGTCCATACTTTCCCTTGTTGGTGTAGAACGTCAGACAATGTATGGCTTCGCTTTTCTCATCGCCGGTGAGGGATCCATGGTAACCGGTGACAGCCGTGAGGAATTCTTGTGGGTAGTCAAATTTGATCTGCAACGGAAGAAACCAATTATTCATCAAAGCTATCAAATTGGCCATCTGAGCGAGGGTTTGATTTTGATATCTTACCATTTGAGAGTTGCCTTCACTGCCACTTCCATGCCTTGGAGACCAAACAAATTGGCCGCCATTACTATCGTACTGAACCTGTATGCAATATATAGCTTCTCCTCTTGTTAGGAAAATCCTCGTCACCCCATTGAAAACTCCATCATCCCACTCCTTGCCTCTCTCCCCACCCCATGCTCCTGATCTCCATGTAGCTGGAGCTGCTCTACCATAAGATTGTTCTTTAACCATTACTGCATTTGCAGAAGGAAGAATAACATGTTCTTGTGGAAGAGAAATTCCTTTGATCATACTGATGGAAGAATCGTCATAAGCAGAACGTTGTATTACTGTTCGAGATGGTGATTTTGTTCCTTCCATGACATGAACTCCAATGCTGTCGAGGAAATTTCCTTTCCTGCCATGGAATCCGACAACTTTCCCATTGTTGGAGGCTGAGGTGAAGCAGGTCCCCTGTTCATCTCCAAATGGTCCGTACTTCCTTCTGTTTGTATGAAATGTAATTGACCTGACAATTGTAGGCCCTCGAGAGAACGTTGATCCGTAGTATCCTGTGATGTGGGTCAAGATCTCAGATGGGTAATCGAAACCTATCTGTGTAATGATACAAATTGTTAGTGTTGAAGCATAGTGAGATCAATGAACCGTTGAGATTAACTACTTATAAAGCTAGAAAAGATAAATCGTTCAAACAAATGGGTTTTGGATCATATACCCTGTCCAGTCGGATTCCTCCAGTTCCACCATTCTGTTCTCCCCAAACTGCATTTCCATTCAGATCATAGCAAACCCATATCGTGACAACTCCCTTTGAGCGTGTCAAATGAATTTCACGAACACCTGTATAAACTCCATCGTTGAAAGTGGCTCCTCCACTTCCTCCCAAGGCCCAGCCTGCTTCGATTTCACAGTTCCATTGGAGATTGGAGCCGACCCATTATCCATCTGCTGGCGGGTGATGATTTCCTTGGTGCGAGTTTCAACTTCAGAGCCGTTATAGTCATGAATGAATCCTCTGAGTTTGGGTGGAAAACCCTGAGGAATATTACTAATCCATTTGTCCAGTGAATTTTGGTGGGAAGGATGGGTTAAGTGGACACCAATGGAGTCGAGATACCAACTGCTGCGTCCATGGAAACCCACCACTTTGGCACCGGCTACTGGGACGGAGAAATGGGTTCCCTGTTGTATACCGAAAGGACCATACTTTTTCCTGTTGCTCTCTAAGACAATTGATCGAACAAGTGGTGGGCCAAACTCAACCAGACCACCATAATGCCCGCTGATTGAAACAAGATACTCCTCAGGATACTCAAGCTTCACCTGCAAAATATATGCAAATATGATTTGTATGTGAAAAACACAAACAGATTACAGATAGCAAAACCAACCAACCTTATTAGTCTTGATGCCGCCAGTTCCGCCATGCTTCTCTGACCAAACGGAGCTACCTTTCTTATCATACTCGAATTGGACGGAATCAATGGCTGCTCCATGGAAGATGATGACTTGTCTGACGGCTGTGTAAACGCCGTCGTCCCAACGAGCTCCAGTTTGACCTCCCCACGGTCCCACAGAGATATGGCTGCTGCTACTCCCTTTCCCTGTCCCGTACTCACTTTGCCATTCTCCCTAAATCATAACTGCAAATTATTAGTCCTCTTAAAAGCCATATCAACAAGTCATGAAATTTCAATGAAGAATGATGAATCAACTACAGAATATGAAACGTTCCAAGCAACAAAATTACCATCATATACGAAAGCCTGGAATGCACACAATTAGTACTTTGACGGCTTGGCGCTTGAGGATTTTGATCCCTGCCAGTGAATTTATATTAATTAAATAGCTGAGTAAAATCCAATGCCTTCGCATCAAGAACCTTGAAACAGTGACTGCATAATCCTTTTTTTTTCTTTTTTTTTGTAGAGACAACGCTTTGGCTATGGGGCCCATTTTGCACCGCCATTGTTGAGATGTATGTTCGATATTATTACGTGATGTGTCCATCTTTTATTCGTGGTGAAATCCAAAGCTCATATTCCAGGACCTAGTAATAGTATTAGCCATTAGGGAGGGTTATTATCTCTTTGGTCGACTATATCCATTCCAATTTTCACCTGAACAGAATTTGTATGCTCCTTTTGATATTTTATTCTTCCTTATCTCTAACTTTTCATTTGATTGTAATGTTTTTTTTTCTTCTGTTTTCTGTTAATAACCACGTATGAGAGACCTGTTGGTTTGCAATTTTGCTATGGCTCTAAGAGCCCTTTCTCTCAGATTCATCTGAGAGAGAGATCGACGGTGGGAATCGAATTTCAGCTGGCAGACGAATCCAATGGCTGGGGGTTGTCCGGGGTAGTGAGGGAACTTTTCAAATTTTATTTCATTTTTTATTTATTTTTATCTGAGTTTGAAATCTAGATCTATGAAATTTGAAAAAATCTTAATCTATATTTATCTGAGTTTTCGAGGTTTTGAGCTCTAGATCTATATGTTTTATGTCATTGTTTCATGTATTTGTCTTTATTTTTATACATGTGTTACGTTTGTTTTATGCATTATGCATGTATGATACATGTTTGATATATACATGTTTTTTGCATCTCGTATATGATATATGTAATGTCATTAAGTTATATGATATTTGTTCTCGTATGTGTTATGCATATTATACAAAAGTATTATTTGTGTGTTATGATGTTTTGTGTATAATGTGTTGTCGAACTATTATGTATGTTATATGACTAAGATACTTCTGTTATATATTTCTTGGTAGGTGCAAAAAAAGAAGCATAAAAGAAGGAGATTTTTCGTGACAAATCAGGAAGATTCATACAAAGACGACAAAGTTTACTAAGAATTCATTAAAGATGCACCTGCATATAAAGATGTTTTAATTATTGATATGTACTTTTGTTCAAGATTGATTATGACTCGAATGTATCACTATTTATATAATGGACATGTGTTTGTATATATCTCTGTATTTGCCTCCAAACTATTAAGATTAACATAACAAGGACATAACAATGATATAACAAGAACATGACATTGACATATTAAAAACATAACAATGGCATAACAGTTATGTGGCAACACAATTACAATGATATATTGTGAATACAACAATGATATAATGGTGATATAAGAACAACATGACATAAAAAGTATGTTAAGGTTTCACGTGTTGATCCATTGTACTGAAATCACAAGCTTCATTTACACAATTGTACAGGTTATACACAAAATCATAGGCTTCAAATTGTTATGTTAGTGTTATTTGTATGTAATGACGTAATAAAGAAAACATAATAACGACATAACATGACCATAACAATGACATAAATAAAAAATGTTGACATAAAAAACTCATAATATATTATGTCATGTTATTCATTACTGAACCATAGACTTGATAGAGTTCATGTTTAGAATGATATTTTGGGATACAACAAAGACATAATAACAACATGACAATGACGTATTAGAAATAACAATGTAAACAGTTACGACATTGAAATGTTTGTTCAAGTTCATGTTTCGAAAATTTTCTTTAAAAATTGAATAAAATATATCAAGATTGATGTCATTGGATTCGAAAAATTATAACAAACAACATTTGTGAAGAAGAAAAATCATTTTGATCATTCTATAATTAGTTATATTCATTAAATTAAAATGAGGGGAAATGTGAATTTGTTTAAAAAAAATGAAAAAATAATAACTTCTTTGGGAAGCTTCTCCCATTTTCCCGCTCATTTCCATTTCCTCCCTCCCAAAAAGTTCCCAAACTTGATTTTCCAATTTACCCCTGCATTCATTTCTCCTTTTCCAGCCGTAGGATGCAATTATTATCAATCCGACGGCCCACAATATCTCAGATTAATCTGAGAGAGTGGCCTCTCAGATTGATAGCTGGACTGGTTGGTTTGGTTGAGATTGTGACCATTCCACATTTCCTGTTCAAATCTTCAATTACAAGCTGAAGGTATGTGTATACTAAATTTTTTACATTTAGGACACATCATTGAGCAGGAAGATCTTTTGGCTTTTGATCGTGTGGATTAGCCTTTACTCATTTGCGGGATGTGGTTATACCTTGCCCAATCCTTTTAAGGATCACCCGCTATATGCACATTTGTGTCATGCTAAGATTTCCTCTTTGAGGATATACCTTGCCCAATTACGGGATTGTGCTACCTTTTTAAGGGTCAGCCGTTTTATGCACGTTTGTGTCATACTAGGACTTCCTCTTTGAGGACTCGTCGCTCTCTTCATTTGTCCTTTTGCGGGATGTAATCTTCTAGGTTACATTTTTTTAAGAACATAATTGCACCCTCTACCCATCCCCTCCCCTCCTAAACCTCTTCCTCTTTCCTCTTTTTTTTTTTTTTTATCTCCTAGGTTGGTTCACGATCTATAGCTCACTCCCTCCCAGAAACGCTACGACAAAAAAAAACCTGAAGGTATGTGTACAGTTTTTCGGTATTGACTTTGGAATGGTGTCTAATGGGCTCTTAAATGTCCCGGCCCATATTTTGATGAAATCATGGGCGAGAGTAGGAGTGTAGGAAGGTTATCAATATAGTATGTCCGGCCCAATATTTCCTACCTAACCAACCAAAATATAATCTGTCTAATACCCAAATCTACCAAATCCTTTACCAATATGTATATTCTAGCCATTTTTTTGTCAAGCATTAAGATATGATTATAAATTCAGCAGATGTTTGCAAAATCGTTAGTAATGATGTAGACGAAATTGGCATCACATTTATCCAATCAGTCAACCGGATGTCACATTGATCATGACATCAAATCTTTAATAAAATATTAAATTATGACATGTTTCGAGTAACAAGTGTTTAACAAGGTAGCTGATCAGGGTACAACCCCTTGGAAGGGGTTGGATTTTGTTTCAACCCTTTTCTAGTCATTGGATTATCCTTTTATCACCCTTTTCACATGTTTAACTAGTTAATAAGATTTTTTAGTTGATAACTAGTTAACAGATTTCAATTTGGTTAGAGCGAATGAGGAGGTTAGAGGTTTACCGAGAGATCAAAGGGAACTGGATTTGTTTAATGATTTCATTGATGACATGGGTTTGATTGAGCTTCCGCTGGGGGGAGCTGCCTTTACCTGGACAAATTCTAGGTTAAGTCCATCTTTTTCACGGATCGATAGGGTCTTGGTGTCGGATGCTTGGGAAAACTACTTCGAGGGATGCTCGCTGGTGGCAATGCCCCGTGTGTGTTCAAACCACTGTCCTATTGTCATTCAAAATGGAACAGGAATGGGTGTTAAGCGACCTTGGCGATTTGAAATGATGTGGTTCGAGCATGAGTCTTTCGATGACACGGTAAGAAGGAACTGGCAGGAGCCATTGCAGGATAGAGCTGGTTTTCTCGCTGTGGCACTTAAACTAAAGAGGCTGAAAGCTGGTTTGTCAACTTGGAACAGAGATGTGGTTCAAAAGGTGGAGGTGCAAATTGCTAGAGTACTTGGTAAATTGAGGAATTAGATAGCCGGGATGAAAGAGGTGAGTTAAGGGAAGAAGCTAGGATGGAGAGATGCAATTTGAAATGCACGCTTTTACAACTTTGGAAACAAGAATTTATTATGTGGAGACAACGTTCGAGGGAGAAGTGGCAGGTGGAAGGAGATAGGAACACGTCGTTTTTTCACAAAGTGGCCAGTCACAATCGCCGTTGCAATAAAATCGAGGGTTTGAATGTTGAAGGGAGAGCGGTGCGAGGACATGGAGCTTTGTCAAGAGAGATCCCTAACTTCTATAAAAAGCTGTACACAGAGGAAGTTTCGGTGCGTCCGTTTCCTTCTTCTTTAAGGTTCGAAGAAATCAAGGAGGATGAAAGGCTATTGTTAGTGAGGCCTTTCTCTGAACGGGAGGTTTGGGAGGTTATTCGCACTTCATCGGGGGAGAAGGCCCCGGGACCGGACGGATTTCATTTGTGTTTTTTTAAGAAGTACTGGGAGTTGTTGAAGGTTGAGTTCATGGAGGGTATGGAGGAATTTCACAGGTCTGGCCTCATCCCTGTCATGGTTGGTAGCACCTTTCTCTGCCTCATTCCAAAAAAAGAGGAGGTTGAAGACATCAAGGATCTTCGTGCAATCAGTCTGGTGAGTGGAATTTATAAGATACTAAGTAAAGTGTTGATGGAAAGACTGAAAGGACCGTTGAAGGGTATTATATCAAAGTTCCAGTGTGCTTTCGTGGGAGAGAGACAAATACTGGACGCGTCTCTAATCGCAAATGAGATTATTGATTCGAGATTGCGGAGTGGAAAACCCGGTTTGGTGTTCAAACTCGATATTGAGAAAGCATACGACCACGTCAACTGGAACGCTCTCATGGTGGTCATGACGAAGATGGGATTCCCGGAGGTGTGGATGAAATGGATGAGGTCGTGCATCTCCTCCCCTCTCTTTTATACCCTTGTCAATGGAGAAGCGGCGGGGTATTTTCCAAGCTCTCGGGGCCTCAGACAAGGTGATTCTCTGTCTCCCTTTTTGTTCATCTTGATCATGGAGGTGCTTTCCAAGATTCTCTCTAAAATCCAAGACCTAGGGCTTCTAAAAGGTTTTTTCATCAATGAGTCAAGGGGTTTGGGGGAGGTGTCTCACTTTCTGTTTGCCGACGATGCTATCGTGTTCTGTGAAGCAGAGGAGGAACAGGTTCATGTGCTGTTGGCAGCTTTAATTTGTTTCGAGAACATCTCAGGTTTGAAAATTAACGTCCACAAGAGTTCTCTCTTGACTGTCGGAGTTGTACCAGAGGCGGCGAAGCTGGCTAATAGTTTCGGATGTAATTTAGACTCTTTCCCCTCCACGTACTTAGGGTTACCTCTTGGGGCGAGAGCAAAAGGAAGTGGGGTCTGGGAGCCGGTGATTGCTTCAGTGCGAAAAAGGCTTGAAGGATGGAAGGCACGAATGATGTCCTTTGGGGGCAGAATTGTTTTATTAAAAAGTGTGCTTTCAAATTTTCCAACTTACTACCTCTCGATTCTTAGGGCTCCCGCGACGGTGATTGCAAGATTGGAAAGTATTCAGAAACGATTTCTGTGGGGAGGTACCGAGGAAAGGAGAAAAATTCATTTGGTGAGTTGGGATATGGTGAAAACGCCGATTCAGAAGGGAGGCTTAGGAGTTTTGGACTTGGACTTATATAACAAAGCACTATTAGGAAAATGGGCTTGGCGTTTTGGGAAGGAGAAAGGTGCTTGGTGGAGGGAGTTGATGATTTTCAAGTGTGGAGAAGGTACCTCGACGTGGCAGCCAAGATGGAATTTGTCTGGAGCAGGTGTTTCGATGTGGAAATGGATTGTTAAAGGGTCTTCTATCTTTTGGAACTTTGGTTTCATCGATCCGGGGTGACGTGATCCGGGCCACACGACCAAGCCTAGGGCCAAGTCCAGCCCCGAGCCGAGAGCCACCACTAGGCCCTGACCTGATTCCCACGAGCCCTGAAGGTACTGACCACTCCTGGGATCCTCCAGAGACATTCCTGGAGCACAGAAACAAAGGACCCAAGAGTGCCTGGCCAGAAAAGCGTGGTGCCCGAAGATTGACCCCGGAACGAGCCCCGGACGAGCCCAGGTGCTCAAATGGAGCTCAAGACCAATTGTCACGAGCCCTGGACCATTAACCATCCCTGAAAGCCTCCTGTGGACATTACTGAAGAGCTGCTTGAAGCAGAACTCAAAAGGCCTGGACAGAATTGAAGAAGGCCGAGAGCTAAGCCCGACGCCCGAGCCGAGCCCGTGCCCGGATGCCACAGAGAAGCACTTTTGGCCGAGCCTACAATTGGCCCGTGCCTTTTGAGAAATTCCAACTGTCCTGGATAGTTTGAAGCCTCAGGAGCACCCTCCAACAAACGGAGCTCGATTTGGAGGAGTATTGAAGGAGATAGGGCTAGAACAAGTCCTAGTGATGCTTGGCCTAAGCATCAAGGAGTGGAGCTCGGATGCTGATCCAAGGAAGGCCAAGCAAGGAACTGTGATCAGGCCACCACCTGAGCCTGATCCAAGAGGAGAGGATCAAGGAGAATCCAACCTTGGAGAGAGCCAAGAGTTCAGCCCACGACTAAGAAGCTACGGGCCAGAACTAAAGTGAACAAGGGTCAAACCCGGATTTCTGGACAGATTCCTAGTCCGACAAGGATTGACAAATATGGGCTACTTGGAGACAGAATTTGGACTGATGTCCAACATGAAAGTTGTAGCCCATGGAGTCTAATACGGATCTGCAAAAGATCAGAATTTTAGGAATTTGTTTGGTATTTATTTGGCTGAATCTTCCAGAACCCGTTTAGCTGTTTTTTAGGAATTTCCAGCTTTTCCTTTTTAGTGTTCTTGTTTAGGAAGGACTCTTTTCCTTGGTGAACAAGGCTACGAATTTCAGTCCTATTTTTTGTAATTCTTTTTATTAGTTTAATAGTTAGTTTCGTAGGAGGAAAATGAGAGCCTGTTCTCCCTTCCTCACCTATAAATAGAGGCGTCTAGCCTCATTGTAAACATCAACTTTGAAAGCAATAAACACTCAAAACTTCGGTTTTCTTCTTGCATTATTATGCAATTCTCTGTTCGACCATGATGGAATTGATCGTCGTCTAGACCGGTTTATCATCAAAGACATTCATCCTTTGTTTGTGGCACCGATTTCGACCGAACACTTGGGATTCCTAAGTCGTTACTTAGTGGATTTCAAGGTTCTCCCGGTTTCAATAGTTAGGTTCTCGTGGGGCTGATAATATAGTTTTGGGTGTTGAGTCGATCCCTTCCTAGAGGAGGCGGTTCGCATCAGCTGGTATCAGAGCACGGTTCAACTCTTAGACCATCTATCCCAGTTTCCAGGTTTATTCTTGGATCCATATCCTTTACTTTTGTTCTTAGAAAATTGTTTAGAAAAATCTTCATCTATTTTAGTTCTTCTATTCGAGTCTTTCAATTGTAAGGCAAGAAAATATTGGTGGCCGATCAAGCTATCAAAGAAAAATACACAAAAGAAGAGTAGAAAAAAAAAGAAAAAAGAAAACAAAAAGCAAGGCCACCCTTGCCAAGTTCTTATTTTTCGTTGTAATAGTTGTTACCTAGTTGGATTAGAACTTGATTCTTTTATCCTTTTCCTAGTTGGTTTAGGATTTTAGTCTACATATTCTTTTCCTAGTAGATCTAGGGTTTGTCTTGTAGAAGGGTTGTTCTTGTACTAATCATGGAAGACGAGAGGCTCAATGCAATAGAGGCACACGTGGCTGCCATGGTTCAAAGCGTCACCCGACTCATGGAGCAATTTGGAGTTCCTCATGAAGAAGAATGCCTACGGCCAAGGAGAGCATGGACGAACAGAGCTGGAATATCTCAAGTCCCAGCTGATGCGAACCGCCTCCTCAAGGAAGGGATCGACTCAACACCCAAAACTATATTATCAGCCCCACGAGAACCTAACCTTTGAAACCGCGGAGAACACTTGAAATCCACTAAGTATTGACTTAGGAACCCCAAGGTATTCGGTCGAATTGGTGCCACAAACAAAGGATGATAGCCTTTGATGATAAACCAAACCTTAAGCTAAGCAACAACGAGCAAAGACTTGAAGGAAAAGAACTAAGTTCTGAAATTTTCAATAATCAAAATAATCTGTCTTACAATGGTGGCCGAGGCCTCTATTTATAGCTCAAGGGTGGCCAAGGCCGGTTCCAACTCTAACAAGGAAAAACTAAAATAATCCTAAAAGATAGGCCGAGGAAACTATTAAAATAAACAAAGTTGTCCGAAATTAAAACTCCTAAACGGCAAAATCGAGCAAAACCCTAATCCGGGCGGATTAGGGCAAATCCGGCTTTCCTTGTCCGGGTGGGATTGGGAAACCTCCGGGCGCGGGCAGGAATCCGGACGCGGCTAGGAAAAGTGCCTGGAACGCGCGCGGTGGCATTTCTGTAATTACCGCGGGTTCCGGGTGACCGGGTGGTCGGGTGACGTCCTTCGGTTCTGATGACCGGCCCAGCATCATTTGCTCCGGACCCGGTGCTAGGGTTTTGGTGATGTCGGGCTGTTCTGGCCTTCTGCTTGACATTTCCTCGGACAAGTGGGGTTCCCTCCAAGTCTTCTGTCCTCCTGAACCTTCTGGCATCAACTTGTCCGCCAGATTCTGAGTGTTGAGCAGGGTTATCCGGGGCAGGGGCTGGTTGTCCGTATCCGCCGGGGCCGGGGCAGTGTCCTTAGGAAGTTTGTTTCTCTCACTGGATTTCTGTCGGTCATCAAGGGTCAGCACCGTGCATCCTTCTCTGATGAACCTCTGGTCTAACTCCTCATGCTTGGCTCGACTCCAATCACCTACATAGGCGGCGACCTGTGTCTTGAAGGCTTTGACTTGGCTCCGAGTCAAGGGTAGGTCTG
The DNA here is from genome assembly GCA_034768395.1 of Linum lewisii. NCBI lineage: Eukaryota > Viridiplantae > Streptophyta > Magnoliopsida > Malpighiales > Linaceae > Linum > Linum lewisii. Next base: position 45,921,066 of record CM068303.1, on the reverse strand, counting down.
GTCGGGTCCAGGGCACCGGGGGTTCATCATTCCCCTCTTCTTGAGGAGGATTCATCCTCGAATCTGTTTCTACAAAATCATCATCATAGAAGGGAGTTAAGTCAGCAACATTGAAAGTAGCACTTACACCATAAGTGTTAGGCAAATCTAACACATAAGCATTATTGTTTATCCTTTCAAGGACAGTGTAAGGTCCGTCTCCTCTTGGCAGCAATTTAGATCTCCTCTGAAACCTATCCTTCCTGAAGTGAATCCACACTTGGTCACCAGGTTGGAAGATTTTCTCTTTTCTCCCACGGTTTGCATTTCTTAGGTATTGAGCTGTTCTTTTCTCAATGTTGGCTTTGGCTTTCTCATGAAGCTTACGAACGTACTCAGCCTTGGTGTGTCCATCTGCATCCAAAAACTCATGTATAGGCAATGGTGATAAATCCAATGGGGTTAGGGGTTACAACCATAAACTAATTCAAAAGGGGAGTATTGGGTGGCTGAGTGGACAGCTCGGTTGTAGGCAAACTCTACATGAGGCAGGCAGTCTTCCAAGTCCTCAGGTTGGACTTAATGATGGCTCTAAGCATTTGGGATAGGGACCGATTGACAACCTCTGTCTGGCCATCTGTTTGAGGGTGGCAGGTGGTGGAAAACATTAGCTTGGTTCCTAGTTTAGCCCACAAGGTTTTCCAAAAGTAGCTTAGGAATTTTGAGTCTCGGTCAGAAACTATAGTCTTAGGAATGCCATGAAGCCTAACTATTTCTCCAAAGAATAAGTCAGCTATGTGGGATGCATCATCAACCTTATGACATGCAATGAAATGAGCCATTTTTGAAAACCTATCTACAACCACAAAAATTGAATCTTTGCCTTTCCTAGACTTAGGTAATCCTAGAACAAAATCCATAGATATGTCTATCCAAGGGTGTTCGGGGATAGGTAAAGGGGTGTATAAACCAAAGGGTTGAAGGTGTGACTTAGCTTGTTGGCATTTGGCACATTGGTTGATGATCTTCTCTACTTCTTTCCTCATTCTAGGCCAGTAGAAGTGTTCTTTAAGGCAAGCTACGGTTTTGGCAACTCCAAAGTGACCCATGAGACCTCCTCCATGGGCTTCTCTTATGACTAGGGTTCGGCTTGAATGGCTCGGGTAGCATAGCCTAGATCCCTTGAACAGGTACCCATTCTGCCTATAATAATCCTCAAACCCTACATGTGTGCAAGACTCAAATATTTCCTTAAAATCGGGGCCAGTCACATATAACTCCTTGATATGCTCAAAACCAATGAATTTGGAACTTAAGGTGGTGATTAGGGCATACCTTCGAGAAAGGGCATCGGCTACCACATTCTCCTTACCTTGTTTGTAGTGGATGACGTAAGGGAAAGATTCAATGAACTCCACCCACCTTGCATGCCTTTTGTTCAATTTGTGTTGAGCCTTCAAATATTTGAGGGACTCATGATCGGTGCGGATAATGAACTCCTTGGGCCATAAGTAATGTTGCCAAGTCTTCAAGGCTCGGACTAGGGCATACAATTCCTGGTCATAGGTGGGGTAATTGAGAGTTGCACCACTCAATTTCTCACTGAAATAGGCTATAGGTCTTCCTTCTTGCATCAACACGGCTCCAATTCCTACTCCCGAAGCATCACACTCGATTTCAAAAGGTTTTGAGAAATCGGGTAGCTTGAGCAAGGGGCTTCAGTGAGTTTCTTCTTGAGGGCTTCAAAAGCTGCCTCTTGAGGTGCTCCCCAATGGAAGGGAACATTCTTCTTAATGACAGCCGTGAGAGGGGCAGCTATGGTGCTAAAGTCCCTCACAAATCTTCTGTAGAAGCTTGCAAGTCCATGGAAGCTTCGGACATCAGTGATGTTCTTTGGGGTTGGCCATGACTTGATTGCTTCGATCTTGTCCACATCAACCCTAATTCCTGTAGAGCTAACAACAAAGCCAAGAAACACAAGATGATCGGTGCAAAAAATGCACTTTTCCATATTTGCATATAGTTGTTATTGTCTTAGGGTTTCTAGGACAGATTTCAAGTGGCCTAGGTGATCTTCTAGGGTTTTTGAGTAGATTAGAATGTCATCGAAATAGACTACTACAAATTTCCCTATGAAAGGCCTAAGGACTTGATTCATTAACCTCATGAAGGTACTAGGTGCATTAGTCAAGCCAAAAGGCATGACCATCCATTCATACAATCCTAGTTTAGTTTTAAAGGCAGTTTTCCATTCATCACCTTCCTTCATTCGGATCTGGTGATAGCCGGATCTTAAATCTATCTTAGAGAAGATTGTGGCACCATGTAATTCATCAAGCATATCATCTAACCTAGGGATGGGGTGTCGGTACTTAACTGTGATGTTATTGATGGCTCGGCAGTCGACACACATCCTCCAAGTTCCTTCCTTCTTTGGCACAAGGATGACTGGCACGGCACATGGACTCATGCTCTCCCTCACATAGCCCTTGTCCATCAATTCTTCTACTTGTTGCTGAATTTCCTTGGTTTCCTCCGGATTTGTCCGGTAGGCAGCCTTGTTAGGAAGTGATGCTCCTGGTACAAGATCAATTTGGTGCTTGATGTGACTTTATTTGGTGCATTTTTAGCTTATCATTGACCTATGAAACGCCCGTGTTTGATCCTTAAATGCCATGCTTAATATGTTTTTATCAAAGTTTTGTGCTAAGTGCTATTCTGTTGCCCGGCTGCCACTTTGAGGCCAATTCCATGTCTATTGGAGGTGTTTTCTTTGTATTTTCAGGTCTTGGCATTGTAGTACTGGTGACAAGGAGCACGTAGGATCAAACGGGAGGTCAATCGGAGCTAGGACGGAGGAGATATGGACGTTGCAAGATCGAAGAAAATGCACTCTAAGCTGAAGGAATTTTCGGCGAAAATGTCATAGCATTTTCGCCGAAGAGGAATTTTTCGGCGAGGTTGTCAAGTCTTCGGTCCGAAAACTAGAAGCAGACGGCGGGCATTTGGAACTTGAAGATATTTTCGGCGAAAACATTCAAAGTTTTCGCCGAAAACTTTAGAAGAGATGTCAGCCGGTCATGAGTTTTCAAGGCGATTTTCGGCGAAAACTTTGCATCATTTTCGCCGAAAATATCAGGCAAATCCGGCGTGCTATATAAAGGTGAAGGAGGCAAAGATTGAGGGTATGAATATCATTCTAATTTTACATCATCGCCGTCCGCCTCTCTCTCTCTCAATTGTTCATCATCAACTCCATCATCTCCTTTCCCTCAACCACACACCAATCTCCCTCAATTGTTGATCAACTTGAAGATCTAAGTGAAGCCTTCCACCCTTGGATTGGAGCTTGAAGAGCAAAGTGAGAAGATCCTCCATGGAAGCAAGGATGATCTCCTCTCCTCAATTTCAGGTTTCCTCCATGGTTAAGCTAGGCTAAACTTAGGTTTAGTTTAGTGAGGGATGGATCAAGCTAGGATAGGTGATTGATTGTTTGGATTGATGTTCTTATAGCCATTTGTGTAAGATGATGATCCTAGACCTTGTGCTTTGTAGCCATTTGAGCTTGACTTGTTCTTTTGGTATTGTTATGTCTTTCAATACATGAGAATGTTTGATTGATGTTGATCTAAGGTTGTAGGATTGTAATTGGATGATTTGAGAGATTGGATTTTCAAGTTACAACCATTTTGAGCTTGTTTTCCTTGTTGTCATTTTATCAAACACTTGGTGTGCATTTAGTTTTCTTTCATTTGAAGGTTGAAAGACCCTTGTGATTGCTAGATTAGTGTTATATGATTGACATGAGAGTGTCTTGCATCATTACCTTGTGCTAGATGATTGTTAGCATAGAATTCAAGTTCCAAGCATTTCATTGAGCTAGTTTAAAGCATTCCATTCCCTTTGTTCACATAGCGAGAGCATGGTGCATTTGGTCTAGGAATAGAGAGTCAATTGTGCGAGAGTTCGTTGATTCTATTTGAGTGAGATGCATGGTCATTAATTACACATCGTTGCTTGAGAATCAATCCAGCTTTCATGAACCTTGAGCTTGAAGAAACCCCTTGCTAGGCTAAACTCCTTTCTCTTGTTTGATCCTCAATTTTCACTTGTCAATTTTACCTTGTTTGCTTATGTTTTTAACTTGTTTTCTTTCAAACCAAATCTCAACTCAAAATGTATGGACCGTTTACGAACGTTGTGAGTATTAGCCTATGAGGAACCCTGAGGAATACGACCTTGATAAATTCCTTATCAAGTTTTTGGCGCCGTTGCCGGGGACCTCTCATTCCTAAGAAAGCAATTATTAGTGAACCGATCTTTACACTTCCTTCCGTTTTCCTTTTTGCTTCCTTGTTACTCTTTGTTTACTTTGTTATCCCGCATCATTGTATTACTCGGGTGTGTTTGTTGTGCTTGTTTGCAAGGGATTTGGGTTAGTGCATGAGGCGTTCAGCTCGTCTTCAAGCACGACTCCAAGGACTAGAACAAGTGCTCGAACCACGGACTACTTCCCCACCTCCTACAGTTGAAGAACAAGAAGTTGACCACATCTCACATCACACTATGTCTCAACACGGAGATGACGATGACCAATCGGTACATTCGCATCACACTAATGAAGATGATCAATCGCAAAGAGGTGCGAGGCGCACACTAGCTGATTATGCTCGCCCAACCCTTGAAGGGGCAGCCTCGAGTATTGTGCGAAGGCCGGTAAATGCAAGAAACTTTGAATTGAAGCCTAATATGATTCAGATGGTGCAGAACGGAGTGGTGTTCAACGGTATAGATGGAGAGTGCCCATTTAGACACTTGAAGGACTTCCTTGAGATATGCGATACGGTGAAGAACGATCAAGTTCACCCGGATTGTGTACGACTCCGACTCTTCCCCTTCTCACTCAAAGGTAGAGCCAAGTCTTGGTTGGAGAACCAACCTAGTAGAACATTCACTACATGGGAGGGACTAGCGAAGCCTTCCTCGAGGAGTTCTTTCCCCCCTATATGACGGATGCAATCCGGGATCGAATCAACCACTTCACACAACACAAGGGAGAGCTCTTCCATGAGACTTGGAATAGGTTCCAAGCCCTTCTCCGGTCTTGTCCTCATCACAACTTCGCCGAATGGAGCTTGGCGGATATCTTTGCTAGGTCCCTTGACTTTGAGAATACAAGGATGATCAACCAAGCCGCCGGAGGTGATCTAAGGACGCTCACTCCCGAAGATGCTCTAGAACTCTTTGCGGAGATGGCCAACAAGACAAGGAGTTGGTCTCGACAACAACCTCCAAGCTCTAAGTATGGAAGCGACACGCACTATGACTCTAGAGCTATAAGTGTTGATGCACCAAAGGATTCATCTACCTATGGGAAGAAGCATAAGTTACCGGGACATCGAGATGAAGATGACCCTATGTTTGCGCTCCTCATGTCTAAGATCGATGCTATGGCATCCCAAGTAAGTAACCTAAGCATGCCTAAGCATCCCTCCAAGGTTCAATCATCTCATGTGGGTAACCCTCCAGTGGCTTCTATATATTGTTGTGAATGTTGTGGGGGTCAAGGTCACGATGTTAGTGCTTGTCCTTCCGCCACTCCTGAGCTTGGCCAAGGCGACCATGAGGAGGTGAGTTTCGCACAAGGTCAAGGATTCCACGGTAATTTCAGCCCCCAAGGTAACTATCAAGGTAACTATAACCGACCTTGGTACAACAAGTCTAACCAAGGTTACCAAGGCCAAGTGAGTCAAGTTAGTGGTTATAGCAAGGGTTACAACCAAGGAAATCAAGGAGGTTATCAAGGCTATAGAGGGCACCAAGGCAACCAATGGTCTCACGGAAGTAACCTAAACCAAGGTAGTCAAGGGAACCAAGGGGGAAATCAATGGAATCAAAGTGGACATCCAAGTCAAGGTTCCCAAGGTCCTACCCCACCGGGAATGTACAACCATAGAGGTGATGGGCCACCCGGTTTCAACAAGCCTCCTCAAAACAAAGAGGGTGGTTTTTCGATCTCTCAAGAAGACACTAATGCGACAATGATCCAACTCATCAAGAATCAACAAGCTTCAATTGCCAATTTGGAGAACCAATTGGGACATATTTCTAAGGCACTTTCGGAGCGACCCTCGGGCACTTTACCTTCCCATACCGAGGTCAATCCCAAGGGCCCGGAGCATTGCAAGGTAGTGACATTGAGAAGCGGAAAACCTTTGCAAGACACAACCTCTTCCCAAGTGTCTCCCAAAAGGTACAAGCTCCTAATCCAATAGTCGATGATGATGATACTAAAGATCCTTCGGATGAAGTTGAGGTTGAAGTCGAACCTCCTTCGGTTAATGTGAATACTAAGGTTGCTAAGGAACCTAGTAAGGCCACATCGAATACACCACCGGTCTCTCCTCCCGCACCGGTTGTACCTCCATACAAGCCTAAGCTCCCATACCCCTCTCGAGTGAGTAAGGATGGCCTTGAGAAGGTTTTTAAGAAGTTTGTGGAGCGGCTTAGTCAAATGCAGTTCTCTCTTCCGTTTCCCGAAGCTATGACTATGATGCCTCAATATGCTAAGTTCATGAAGGAACTCTACACCAACAAGAGGAAGCTACCGGAGACACCTCTAGTCCACCTCAATCAGGAATGTTCCGTCGTTCTCTTCAAGAGTCCACCAGAAAAGCTTAAGGATCCAGGTACTTTTACTATCCCTTGTGCTATAGGTAATACCTCTTTGGCTAATGGTCTTGCGGATCTAGGTGCTAGTATCAATGTCATGCCTTATTGCATATTTGAGAAACTAGGGTTGTCTAATCTTCGTCCTACTTGTATGTACATTCAACTTGCGGACAAGTCGACCAAGAGTCCTAGGGGAATTGTTGATGATGTGCTAGTTAAAGTAGGTCCTTTTGTGTTCCTAGTTGATTTTGCGGTCATTGATACCGATGATGTGGATGTCTCATTGATATTTGGTAGACCATTCCTTGCTACTTCTCGTGCTTTAATTGATGTGCATAATGGGAAATTGACATTGAGAGTAGGACAAGAGAGTGTCACTTTTGCATAGCCGATGGCATGAAGTTTGCTCACGCACAAGATGATTTAGAATACTCATGTGATACTATCGCTTCGGCTAGTGTGTGTAGTATTTCTAACTTCGTGTGTCGAGATTCTTTGGATGTTTGCCTTAGAATGAATGTGCAGGAACATTTAGACATCCCAAGTTAAAAGCTCAGGTGGCTTACCTTGATGAAGGGAGAGACAAGTTGGAGAGTGAGACAGTTTTTGTTGCTCTTCCAAAGGTGGAAAGGGTGAAGACCTCTTATGAAGAACCACCTACTCTTGAGCTCAAGCCTCTTCCCACACATTTGGAGTATGCTTTCCTCATGCCAAACTCTAAGCTACCGGTCATCATCAATTCTAAGCTTCTACCCGAGCAAAAGGACCGTCTAGTGGAGCTTCTCAAGAAGTACATGAGAGCTATTGCGTGGAGCATCTCGGGTATTCGAGGTATAAGTCCCACATTTTGCTCACATCGGATCCTCATGGAGGAAGACTTTAAGCCGGTTGTGCAACCTCAAAGAAGATTGAATCCTAACATGAAAGAGGTTGTGAAGAAAGGGGTTATAAAGCTCATGGATGCGGGGATTATCTTTCCTATCTCGGATAGTCCTTGGGTTAGCCCCGTGCAAGTTGTTCCCAAGAAAGGAGGGATCACGGTGGTAGCTAATGACAAGGATGAGCTTATCCCAACAAGGACGATCACCGGATGGCGTGTATGCATAGATTATCGTCGACTCAATGAGGCCACTAGGAAGGATCATTTTCCTCTACCTTTCATGGATCAAATGCTCGAGCGTCTCTCCGGTCACGAGTACTATTGTTTCTTGGATGGCATGTCCGGATACTTCCAAATACCGATTGCTCCGGAGGATATTGAGAAGACCACATTCACATGCCCTTTTGGTACGTTTGCTTATCGCCGAATTCCATTTGGATTGTGCAATGCTCCCGCTACCTTCCAACGATGCATGCTTGCTATCTTTGATGATTTTGTGGAAGACATCATGGAGGTGTTCATGGATGATTTCTCGGTATTTGGGGATTCATTTGATCTTTGCTTGAGAAATCTTGAGAAAGTATTGCACCGTTGTGAAGAGACTAATCTCGCACTAAGTTGGGAGAAGTGCCATTTCATGGTCAATGAGGGGATTGTTCTTGGACACAAGATCTCTAGGAGAGGCATTGAAGTTGATAAAGCGAAGTTGGAGACCATCTCTCAACTTCCTCCACCTTCTTCCGTGAAGGCCGTGAGAAGTTTCTTAGGGCATGCCGGTTTCTATAGGCGTTTCATTAAAGACTTTTCCAAGATTACTACCCCTATGACTCGGCTTCTCGAGAAGGATGTGGAATTTCGTTTTGATGAAGAATGTTTGAAAGCCTTTGAACTCCTAAAGGATAAACTCACAAATGCTCCTATACTCATTGCTCCGGATTGGTCAAAGTCATTTGAGTTGATGTGCGATGCTAGTGATTACGCTATTGGAGCGGTTCTAGGCCAACGAATTGACAAGAGATTCCATCCGATATACTATGCAAGTAAGACTCTCAATGAAGCTCAAAGGAACTATACAACCACGGAGAAGGAGCTCTTGGCCATAGTGTTTGCCTTTGATAAGTTTAGGTCCTACTTGGTGCTCTCTCACACTATTGTCTTCACGGATCACCAAGCTTTGAGGTATCTTCTATCCAAGACCGATGCTAAGCCAAGATTGATTCGATGGGTTCTTTTGTTGCAAGAGTTTGACATTGAAATTCGGGATAAGAAGGGATCCGAGAATGTAGCCGCCGATCACTTGTCTCGTTTGAAAGAAGCTGAATTGGTACACAATGGTAATGAAGAAATCAATGACAACTTTCCCGATGAGCTATTATTTGCTATAGCGACAATGGAGTTCGAGGAACCTTGGTTTGCGGATTTAGCTAACTATCTTGCTAGTGGATATTTGAAGGAGGGCCTCTCCACTCAAGACAAAAGGAAGTTCTTTGCGGATTTGAAGCATTACTTTTGGGATGATCCTTTTGTGTTTCGAGTTGGCTCCGATGGGATGATTAGAAGATGTGTTAACCATGGTGAAGCGAAGGACATCATGCTTCATTGCCACTCCGGTCCTACGGGAGGACATCATGGAGCAAATCGCACAGCTCGCAAGGTACTTGAGTCCGGATTCTTTTGGCCTTCGATCTTTCGAGATTGTCAAGACTTTGTCAAGTCTTGCGATGCATGCCAACGGTCAGGTAACATCTCTTCCCGTAATGAAATGCCTCAACATGTCTCGTTAGTGGTCGAAATATTTGATATTTGGGGTATTGATTTTATGGGACCGTTTTCCTACTTCGCATGGTAACAAATATATCTTGGTTGCGGTTGATTATGTGTCTAAATGGGCGGAGGCACAAGCTTTGTCTACTAATGATGCCCGTGTTGTAGGGAAGTTTCTTGTTAAGTTGTTTACCCGTTTTGGTGCTCCTCGTGCTATTATTAGTGATCGAGGTACTCATTTTCAAGGACAATTCGATAGGGTGTGCCGACGGTTCGGTGTCACTCATCGGATGTCTACCTTGTATCACCCTCAAACTAGTGGCCAAGCCGAGGTTACTAGCAGGGAACTTAAGAGAATTTTGGAGAAAACGGTCGACCAATCACGAAAAGATTGGTCGACAAAGCTTGATGATGCTCTTTGGGCCTACCGCAAGGCTTATAAGACCCCTATAGGCACTACTCCCAATAGGATGGTCTATGGCAAAGCTTGCTGGTGAACGTGTCGTTGTGATACGTTCAACCAAATAACTACTAATGCTAATAAAGGCTATAGCAGATCGTATTCCAGGGGTTTCCTCTACTTCCTTACTCCAAGGAATTGACAGCTTTAATTCAAGTTCAAACACAAGTTGTGCGTGGTGTGAGTTCCACGACTTCTATACTAAGAATGCAAAAATAAGAAGAAATGAAAATTAAACCGAAGAAAGATTGAAGATTGATTAATTGACTAGAAAGATGACAGACAAGCTTAGATTTCGAATTCCCCTTAGATCACCAAGGCAACAACAGTCACAGACCAGCGATTTTCGATTCTAGTTCATTCAGTTCACAGACACCATCATAACTCCTGACCCTTAGGTTTAAGACTGGCGAACGTTCGCTCTATCCGATCTAGCTACCACGATTAATTAGCCGCCCGGGTACGGTCGCCTCTCGCGACGACTTAACTTAACTGGTGCAAATTCTAGTGATTAATGAGTTACTCTAGCAATGGATCAACCCTAATCGGTTCTACGAAAGGCACACTCCAATTATAAGGTTGACTGTTCGATTTGGTGTTTTAAAGTAAGGCGAGCGTTCGCTTCTATCCTTAGCTTAACAAGAATCTAATCTAGGTGGCCAAACCAGACAAGAAACACAGAAAATGGAGAACAAATCAAACATGCAAGATGAAACTGAATGAACTTTGAATCTAATCACCGCCGATCCGTGACCGCTTTAAGCCCTGGGTCACTTAGGGTTCATCTAATCTAAGCTACACGAGTTTATCTACTCATACTCAATACAGAAGAATCGAAGACAGACAAGAAATACATCTCAGGTAGGAAGACAGAGAAGAACTGCAAAACCTAATTTCGATGTTTCCTGGCAGCTCAAATCTGCTGGATTTTCAACTCCTCGCACTGGCTCTCCGAGATGGATGGATGGCGTCACGATCCGTTCCTGCTCCTCGAACTCTATCTACTCGCCCTGCCTCTCTCTCTGTCGTCGTTTGTGTGTGTTGTTGTGAAAGTGATGTGTGTTAAGTGATGGTTCCTCTCCCCCGTTGATAATAGCCCCGAGTTCTCTATTTATATTAACCCGGAATTTCCTGATTTGAACTGGGATTTTCGCCGAAAATAGTATAGTGGTTTCGGCGAAAATTTCTTCATACTCGAAGCGGTTGATTCCTTCCTACGGTTTCGGCAAAAATCCAAGGATGTCTTCGCCGAAGACTTCCTCTCAATCGGCCAGTGGTTTCTTCTTCCATTTTCGGTGAAAACCAAAGGGTAGTTTCGCCGAAAATATGCGTATAAACTGGGCAGAATTTGTTCGGACTTGAATGGCTTCTTTGACCGATTTCCGGTTCAATTCCTCGAGGTTCCAATGCTTCAGACACATCCATGGTTACTTTATTTGACGGCAAAAACCTGTGCTTACGTAAAAACACTAGAAAACCATCAAATAGACCCGAAACGGGCCAAGGTAACACAAGTGGCATGAGATAGGGCAATCGATTGAATATTAGTCATTCTACCCTAAAAACAATGTCTTAAGCAAAGAAATGTCGCTTAAATGAGGTTGATAATCACGTCAATTCGAGTGTCATCAAATACCCCACACTTAAGCTTTTGCTTGTCCTCAAGCAAACTGAATGGAAACACGCTCAAATTCACAAATGACACGAGATTAAACTGAGATTCAATTCTACGATTTGGTTTAGACTGTTGATAAAACGGGTTTACCAAGGTCGTATTCCTCGGGGTTCTCTCAATGGCCTCTACTCACATTCCTCGTAGACGGTCTATTCATTTGAAAGGAGTTTTGATTTGAAAAAGATATTAAAAACTTAAAGGAGACTAAAAGGAAGAAAGACAAATAAAGTGGTGCAAATCAAAGATAAAGGGGCTCTCTTGGTGGGTAGTGTCATCATGCTCAAGATGACTAATTGAACAAACAAGCCAATTAAGATCGAGTTTGCATTCGGATGACCATGCATTTCACTTTAATAGACTCGATGCACTCTCGTAGCACCTAATCCCTATCCTAATACCACTCAACTTAGGCTCTCGCTCTCAAGCTAAGTGAAAATAAGATGCATTCTAAGTGTTTGATGAAATGCCAAGACACAAGACCCTCTCTTAAGACTCTATGACCACAAGGCTAGGCACAACACTCTCATATCAATGCCCTAACACTAAGAGAATCACCAAAAAAGCCTTTTCAAACTCAATTGAATGAAAATCCACATGCACACCAAGTGTTCGATAAAATGCCCAAGAGAGAAATCAAGTGAAAATGGTTGAAATAAGATGATCTAATCTCTTAGAACACCCTCACTTCAATCCCTAGACCTACAATCTATGCAATCCAAGCACTCTCATGCATCAAATTACAATGAATGGACCAAATTAAGCAAACATGGCATAAAATGGCATTAAGAACAAGTCTAGGAATCATCCTCATACAACCAAGATCAATCATGGCAAGTTCTATACAATCACCCCTCTATCATAGCACAACTATTCTACCCATCCAAGATGAACCCTAGAAAATCAGCCACACATGGCCAAGGGAGTAAAGAGAAAAGAAGGAAGAATGGTCACCAAGAACACCATGGATGAATCCTTGAGATGATCTTCACTTCTTCACTTGTAAGCACTTCTCCCAAGGTTTGTTAGCTTCAATCCTAGCTCCAATGGCTTCAAATTGCTCCAAAAACGTGCTCTAGGGTTTGAGGGTTCGTGGAATTGTGTTTGGGGTTCAAGAGAGATGAGGTCATTCCCAAAAGAGTGAAAAATGTGGGTATTTATAGTGCAGGGGCAGTGCACGGCGTGCACCTATGCACGGCGTGCAGGGTGCACGGCGTGCAAGGCTGCACGGCGTGCACCTTGGAGGTGAATGTGTTTCGGAGCCTCCTGGATAGCCCGTGCACCAAACCGTGCACGGTGCACGGCGTGCATCATGCACGGCGTGCAGTGGTGCACGGCGTGCACCTCCTTAGCTCTGCAGAAAGCTCGATCTTGTAACGCTCATATCTCCCTCGTCCGGACTCCAAATGACCTCCCGTTTGCTCGTATACGCTCCTTGTCATCCGTACTTTGAAGCCATTACCTGAAAATGCACAGAGGCAACTCCAATAGCCCACGAATTTGGCTCCAAAGTGGCAACCGGACAACAAAATGACACTTAGCACAAAAATTCAATAAACGCATATAAGTCATGTCATTTCACGAATAAATACGGGCATATCATAGGTCATTCATAAGCTTAAAATGCACTGATTAAAGTCACATCAACTGTTCCACGTAGAAAGAGTGACCTACACATGCAAGAATATCAACCAAACAAGTTTCCGATCATACTGATTTCTGCACACTTCCAGTAGTGGTTTCAACACAGATTGTTTCTCATCAAAACAATTAATCATGATTAACCGACTACGATAACACCAATTCTAATCAAAACGACTTTAAGCTCTGGCCATGATATGGACGCGGAGGCAGGAAAAATGACGTGGCTATCGACTCGACTTCATCCGCTTCTAGATCTGTACGTTACACATTCTAGCTAAGATCGATTTAAACAACAATTTCTTTCAAGATTCAAACTTTCTTTAATTTATTTACTGCATACTAGTGCTCGATACCAAACACTTCACTTAGGTGTTGGACCTGCCTAGCTCACAGTATTTGTGCCTATGCTAGTGCTCAACCCGAACACTTCACTTAGGTGTCGGGCCTGCCTAGCTTTATTTTCAGCACTTTAAAGAACTTAGCGCTGATTTGCACAACTTGATTACTTGATTCAACAGTTTGGCCACTTGGTCCTAGCTAGTTATAACTGTTCACACAAGATTTCGAATTAGATTTCCATCTAATCTCAAGCCACAATCACAGGTGATCAAATATGGACTGAAAAACATGGAAGAAGCTAGCATTTATCATCTTAGAACGGTGTTATCGAGCTTTGTTGTTAACAAGTTGATTGATTAATTCCAGTTCCAACTACAGAGGTGATTTATGATCTGTTCTGACCTAGACTCATTTAATATCAGTTCTGACACGTTGGTTACAGGTTCTAAATGGAACAGTCTAGACGTCATTGTTCAAAATTGAAGTCAATTTAACATCCAAAGTCAAGAATTGAGCAATTATATGCTAGAGAACTGGACAGGAATCACGAGGCACAACAAAGATATAGGCAATCAAGATCATGCATGGTTATCTAACACCCTACCCCACACTTGAACTGTTCTGTGTCCTCACAGGACTATCGAGAGGAGAGATATACGAAGAACCTGGAAGGGGATGGTCGGTGTAGTGGATGAACACGGAGAGTCCGGAGCGGAGCAGAGCTACTCAAAATCCTACAAAACACAAACAACAAAAAGATCAAAAGGACACCGGGACAAGTGTCCCGGATCCACACAGAATAAAATTGGGTCGAGACCCGAAAAGAAGAAGGAAAAGAAAGGAAAAAAAAAATAGAAGCAACCTGATCACTGTTCCGCAGAAGGAGGTGGAGGTGCAGTGGGAATGGAGGATATGGCGAACCGCTGCTCCATCTGTTGTCGCCATGCGAGCTCGTCCATGTGTCTGGCTGATTGGTCAGCCATGAATTGCTGTAGAGTGGACCAACGCTCATTCTGAGTCTCCTCATGTGCTACTCGGTCCTTCTGCCATTGCAACGAACCAGCCGAGTAGTCTAGCTGCCACTTCTCAATGCGCGCCAGCCGTTCATTCATCTCTGCTGTGATCTGCGCTCGCGACGGTGGGCGGTCAACTGGCTGGGTCGTGCGATGAGGGAGCGAAGTGCAATTCTCAATAGTCTCTGAAAGGTCGATGTGCCGTGCTAATGCAAGTTCAGCGCCTATAGGCTCAATCGGGATGCGAGGAATATCGGGGCCCCATTTATCACCGAGCTGGAGGTTGTCGATCAGAATAGAAATGAAGGGGCCTCCTGGAAGCTCAGTAGGAAGCTTCTTGGCGGTAGTGCGCTTGTGAAAGAATCGTGCAAGCCACCAGCCGGGATGCAGGTTGGCATCCTCTTCTAAGGCACGGAATAATACGAGCTCCTCCAGAGAAACGTGGTGGCGGCTCGTCTTGCTGCAAAAACACAGAGACTGTACCCAAACATAATGCAAGAATTTAAGAACAGGGTGAAATATGTCACCGACCGTGGGGTGGACGATAGGTGAGCTCTCATCCTCGCAGCATGCCCATTTCCACACATCCGGGTAAGGAGCACTGGTGATGGAGTATGTGTCCTCAAAGCCAGCTAATGCAGTATCGAAATTGACGTGCGGATCCAGCAAGCGGCCAAACTCGCGAAGGGACTTCTCATGAAGAACACCACCGAGGCGAAAGGAAACGAATTTCTGCTCATGAAAGGGCTTCGGGGTGAGGCACCGAAATGAACTCCAGAACTCCTGGAGGGCGACAAGCGGGTACGGGGATCCATGAGTGGTCAGCACTCGCAATCCGGCTTTATTAAGAGCAGTGTCAATTGTCGAGTGCCAAGCCGGGTTGTGCGCTTTGAGACTGTCAAGAGACAGAACTGCCACCTTAGCCGGAGGGATGTCTTTGATCTTCAGAAAGACCACGAGCTGGTGCGGCTCCAGGGCGGCAATGAAAGGATGCACGGCCCCATTTGCAGGTGTAGGAATAGAGGAAATGGGAGTCTCAGGGGTAGGCGCATCCTCGGGAATGATGGCCATAGCTGTCGAGTTCTGGGCAGCGGGTGCGGGTCGACGAGGAGGTGGTGTCCTGCTCTGGCGAGCTGATGATCGCTGCGCTCTATCTGCACTGGTAGTCTTAAAACGTTGGGGGCCCTGTAAAACACAACTCAGAGATGACCAGCATTAGATTACAAGACTCTTACCCCACACTTAGTGTGAGATCACAGAATCAAGATATATCATTGAAGAACCGTCAATTCATCCGGCAAGCATGTAATGAGGCAAGAACACGATCGCACAGACAACAAGTCACGCTTCCTAAAAGGCCACAAAAACAACACCAGAACCTAGCCAATTGACACCGACAAAGCATTCAAGAAGAATGAGGGAGAACCGAAAAGTCAACCATGGTCAACCATGCCGAAAACCGGAAGTTAACAAGCCAAAAGATGCACAAGCAATGGTTGAACAACTAACCGTGAACACATGATTCAAGAAAACGATTGGAACTCCACGAAAACAGGGAAAAACTTGAGAACTAGGTCGGCCGGAACCAGAGCTGCAAAGCTTCGATTCTAGGGTTGGGAACTAGGGCAGGACCAGAGGATGGGCGGCGGCTACTGCTCAGTGGGGCGGGGCGGCGGTCGGATTGAAGGCGGGGCGGTCGGCAAGGCGATCGGGATGTTGAAAGTAGGGGAGGGGTTGGTTATGTTTTCGGTTGTCGTGGGGGGGGGGGAAACGAAAATATGGGGGTGGTTCCGCTTATATAGTCGAAGGAAAGCATGGTGATTTCGGCGAGAATGGTGCCTAAGTTTCGGTGAAATTGATAGACAGGTGGAACAGGGGAATTGAACCAAAATTTTCGGCGAAACGAAAGGAGCAGTTTCGGCGAAAATAGTGGTTTTAAGGAAGGAATGGTTTCGGCGAGAATGGTGGGGTCTTCGGTTCGAAAAGTATGGACAGGAGGTTCCGGTCGATTTTTGAACAATGGTTTCGGCGAAAAGAAGGACACAGTTTCGCCGAAAATGATTTAAAAACCGGCGGCAATTTTTTTTTCTTCAAAAGCGGTGTAAAAATAAAACGACTCAAAACGGGAAATAACTGACTCCAGCCGTGGGTTGCCTCCCACGAAGCGCTCTTGTTTAACGTCCGTGAGCCAGACGATACCTGGATTCGTGTCAGGATTCCAAAACGAGGTAGTGGACGTCTATGGATGATACGGCTAACCCTTGCAGATACTGCTTAAGCCGATGTCCGTTGACCGCGAACGGCTCCTGATCGTGCATTTGAATGTAGACGCTGCCTAAGGGTGTCTGGCGGACCACGGTATAAGGGCCAGACACCAAGATTTTAATTTACCCGGGAACAGTTTCAAGCGAGAGTTATATAAAAGCACTTGTTCGCCGGGATAGAACTGCTTGATCGTCTTCAATTGAGAGTCATGAATTCTCTTCGTGCGTTCTTTGTATAGCTTTGTGCTCTCATAAGCGTGGAGACGGTGCTCCTCAAGCTCAGCGATCTGGTCATGGCGGTTATTACCTGCTACTGCATAGCTCATATTCAATTCTTTGTTAGCCCAGAATGCCTTGTGCTCAAGCTCAACTGGTAAATGACATGACTTGCCATAGACCAGCTGATACGGTGAGGTACCGATGGGGGTCTTGTAGGCAGTTCGATATGCCCATAAGGCATCATTGAGCTTAGAGGACCAGTCCTTGCGAGACCGGCCAACTGTTCTATCAAGAATCCGCTTGAGCTCACGATTCGTCACTTCCGCTTGACCATTCGCTTGAGATGATAAGCCGTGGACATTCGGTGGGTGACACCAAAGCGTTTGCACACCCGGTCGAATTGTCCGTGGAAGTGGGTACCCCTATCGCTTATGATGAAGCGCGGTGAACCAAAACGCGTGAAAAGACGAGTAAGGAACCGACCCACCACTCTAGAATCATTAGTGGGTAAAGCTTCAGCCTCAGCCCACTTAGAAACGTAATCAACGGCTACAAGAATGTACTTGTTTCCGTTGGAGGGTGTGAACGGACCCATAAAATCAATCCCCCAAACATCAAAAATTTCAACGGTTAAAGAAACAATTTGGGGCATTTCATTACGGTTGGAAATGTTACCTGATCGCTGGCATGCATCACAACGTCGAGCATAAACATCGCAATCACTAAAAATGGAGGCCAGTAGAAACCTGTTTCGAGTACCTTTCTCGCCGTGCGGTTGCCTCCGAAGTGTCCTCCGAACTGCCCTCCATGGCATTTACGTATGATGTCAGCTGCCTCAGTGTAAGAGACACATCTCCGGATCATCCCGTCAAGACTGATGCGGTATAAGAACGGCTCATCCCAGAAGTATGACTTGGATTCCTTGAGCAATTTCTTACGTGCATTGTAATCCAGCTCAGGAGGTACAATGCCGTGAGAAAGATAATTGGCCAGGGTAGCATACCATGGCTCTTCGAATCGGTAGCATTACTCAAATCTTGAGCGTGAGGGATTGCCCAGGGCTCAATAGCTATGCTATTAACCTGTTCATATGTTTCAACACGCAGCAGCTCGTCAGGGAAAGAATCATTGATAGGGGTAGTAACTTACCTGTTTGCGATTCCTCGAGTCGAGAAAGATGATCTGCTGCTAAGTTCTCTGCTCCTTTCTTGTCTTTAATTTCTATGTCGAATTCTTGGAGGAGAAGGATCCACCGGATGAGACGTGGCTTTGAATCCTGCTTGGCTAATAAATGGCGCAGAGCAGCATGATCTGTGTAGACGATGGTATGCGAGAGAACCAGATACTGTCTAAATTTATCAAAGGAGAAAACGATAGCTAGGAGTTCCTTCTCCGTGGTAGTGTAGTTTCTCTGAGCATCATTGAGCGTCTTGCTCGCAAAGTAGATAGGATGAAATCTCTTCTCCTTTCTCTGACCAAGAACCGCGCCAACGGCGAAATCACTAGCATCACACATGATCTCGAATGGAAGATTCCAATCTGGTGCTGTAAGAACGGTGCGGTGGTCAGTTGAGTCTTCAGAGTATCGAAGGCTTCGAGACAAGCTTTATCAAAAACAAAAGGAACATCTTTCTCGAGTAGCTTGGTCATTGGTAGAGCGATCTTGGAGAAGTCTTGGATGAATCTCCGGTAGAATCCAGCATGACCGAGGAAGCTTCGAACTGTCTTGACTGAGGTCGGCGGTGGTAAGCTGGCAATGGTCTCAAGCTTGGCACGATCGACTTCTATACCTGTCTTAGATATTCTATGGCCAAGAACAGTACCTTCTGTAACCATGAAGTGACATTTCTCCCAGCTAAGAGCTAGGTTAGTCTCCTCACAATGAGCTAACACCTTATCCAGATTAGCCAAACACTTTGAAAATGTATCTCCATAGACAGAGAAGTCATCCATGAACACCTCTACCACATTCTCTACCAGATCTCCAAATATTGCAAGCATGCATCTCTGAAAAGTAGCGGGAGCATTACATAGACCAAAAGGAATACGACGATAAGCAAACGTACCAACGGGCATGTGAAGGTCGTCTTCTCTTGATCAGCAAGCTCAATGGGGATCTGAAAGTAACCGGACATCCCGTCTAAGAAGCAGTAGTATTCATGACCAGCCAATCGTTCAAGCATCTGATCAATGAACGGCAGTGGAAAGTGATCCTTCTTGGTGGCATCATTTAGTCGTCGATAATCGATGCAGACTCTCCATCCTGTAACTGTTCGGGTGGGAATGAGTTCACCCTTTGGATTAGGGATGACTGTGATTCCTCCTTTCTTCGGAACGACTTGAGTCGGGCTGACCCAAGGACTGTCGGCGATAGGATAGATGATACCGGCATCTAGAAGCTTGAGTACTTCTTTCTTTACGACTTCCTGCATCTGAGGGTTAAGTCGGCGTTGCGGTTGTCTGACTGGTTTGAATTCTTCATCAACAACTATCCGATGTTTGCAGAAGGTTTCAGAGATGCCTCTGATGTCTGCCAACTGCCAGGCAATAGCTCGGACATGCTTCTTGAGTAGCCCAATCAGTTGCTCTTTCTGCTCAGGAGTCAGATTGGAGCTGATGATGACTGGTAGCTGGCGGTCCTTCCCCAGAAATGCATATTCCAGGTGGTCAGGCAGCTCCTTCAGAGTAAGTTCTGGTGGATTCTCATATGAAGTAGCAATCCGACTCGAAGCTGGTTCGATGTGTGGAGGCGCATGTAAGGGTGTGAATGTTGCCTTTTGTTCATCTAGCTCATCTTGCCATAAGCGCTGCTCTGGGTCGTCTAACGCATTATCAATCCCTGAAATCAAACACAACTCTAGCGGATCACTAGATAAAGCATTAGTAACGGAGTCGGCCGAGGCCGTCTCTAAGGGATCAACAGCATAGCATTTATCATCTTGAGCAATAGAATATCTCATGCTATCTTTAATGCGGAATGCAACACTCTCTTGACCTACACTTAAAGTTAATAAGCCTTGTTTGCAATTTATATTCACACCAGCAGTTGCTAAGAAAGGTCGACCTAGGATAAGTGTTCCGTCTAGCTCACGAGTATCTAAAACAACAAAATCTGCCAGTATAGTAAACGGACCACAGCAAACAGTTACATCTTCTACTATACCTCTAGGCCGTTTGACAGACCTATCGGCTAAAACGAGATGCAGAGTAATCGGTTTTAATTGCCCTAGATTCAGCTTTTCATATAGATAGACAGGCATAACATTAATAGAAGCACCAGAATCAACCAGGCTGCGATCAATTTGAATGCCATTAATAATGCACGGTAATGTAAAAGAACCGGGATCAGGACACTTAGCTGGGGGTGGTGGCGGCTGTCGAATGGGAGATGGCGCACCTAGAATAGACGCGCATTCATTAGTGAGCGTGATAGAGTACACCTCGCCACTCTTCACTTTCTTCACGAGGTCTTTAAAGAACTTCCCAAGTGGTGGTATGATCTCTACAGCTTCAGTCACTGGTATCTTAATCTCTGCAGTCTTAAGAACGTTGTACCATTTCTTATACTGAGTGTCGTGATCTTTGGCTTTACTCCTTGCAGCTTTTGGGAACGGAATCCTAGGTACATATGGGCCAAGACAGGTTCAGGGGCTGTCTTGGGCGGCGGAGGAGGGGCAGGTGCTTCTTCTTCCTCTTCTGTGATATCTTATATTTCTGGCATATCCATGGCAGCACTAGTATCTGGTATCATGTCAGGTTCCGGAGCTTTTGGATCAGTTGTTTGCTTGCCGCTCCTAGTGGTAATAGCTTGAGCGTGTTCACTCCTTATAACGGAGTCTGCTTGAAATGCTTCTGGATTAAGGAGAGGATTGCTAGTAAAAAGTTTCGCCATATTGAGTACTGCATCTTCTATCCTCTGGGTTTGCGCCTTTGTTCCTTGATTAAGTGCGGCTTGGGCTTTTAACTGAATGTCGTGGTCGTCAAGTCGGCTCATGATCTGATCAAACTTCCTCTCATAGTCCATATCTCTATTGTAGCACGGCTTCGCCTGAAACTGGTGTTGCCCTCCAATGAATCCCGGAGGTCTATAATAAGGATCTACCAACTGGTTGCTTTGCTTCCTTGGCACGTAGTTTCTGTAACCGGCATAGCCTTTCTGATTGTTGGCAAAACCTTGATCAATGAAGTTTACCTCCTCAGTAGACAAGACTTCTGCTGCACCGAAATTGAGGCAACTTCCGCCGCTATGAGCACATGATCCACACCATCCACAGTCAACCGAAAAGACGGTAGCTGACGGAGAGTCGAGAGAGATACCAGCTGCTTGCAGGTGCTTCTGAACTTCTGCCTTGATCTGCTCTGCAACATTTATCTGGCTCTGGCTCTGACTCTTGGTTCCTTCTATGTGCCTCTCCCAGTTTCTAGATTTCGAAGCACAGTCAGCAAAATGTAAAAGAGCATCCTGAGGAGTGAGAGCAGTGCAATCTCCGCCAGCTAGGGTGTTGACCCAGTTTGCAGATTCTTTGCGCATACCTCGAGTAAAGAATTCAGCCAGCTGTCTCTGTTCATACCCATGGTGAGGGCAGTCAAAGAGAAGAGACTGAAATTCGTTCCAAGTGTCATACAGGCTTGCATCCTCTCTCTGAGTGAACCTGGAGATGCGGTCTTTATAAGCAGTTGTTCTTGCAGGAGGAAAGTATTCTTCAACAAAATCTTGAGCTAATGCCTCCCATTCAGTGTAATGACCTGGCGGTTTGCTGCTAAGCCATTGTTTAGCTGCACCTCTGATAGAAAACGGGAAAGCTCGGAGATATAATGCATTCTTATTGAGATTCCCAGACTTGAAGGTGTCGCAGACAACCAAAAAGTTGGTTATGTGTGTGCAGGGATTATCATCTAGTCTTCCCTCGAATTGTATGTCCCTAGAGATTAGCTCCAAGAGAGGAATCTGAATCTCATAGTCGGGATCATCGTCATTAGTAAGCACGGTGATGGGTGAACGGAGGTTAGATGCGCGCGGCTTACTGTAGTCCGCAACACTCTTAAGAGTAACCATTGCGGTAAAGGGAGATGGAACGGAAGTGATCTGCTTCTGTACCTGCTATGATCTGCACGAGACAAAAACAAACACAACCGGTGTAAAATCGAAGTGTGATGGGAAATGAAAGATGGAAAGGTAGAAGATTAAAAATGCCAACTCTTCTTTCAACGAAGTAGAAGAGTCCCCGGCAACGGCGCCAATTTGGTGAACGTGTCGTTGTGATACGTTCAACCAAATAACTACTAATGCTAATAAAGGCTATAGCAGATCGTATTCCAGGGGTTTCCTCTACTTCCTTACTCCAAGGAATTGACAGCTTTAATTCAAGTTCAAACACAAGTTGTGCGTGGTGTGAGTTCCACGACTTCTATACTAAGAATGCAAAAATAAGAAGAAATGAAAATTAAACCGAAGAAAGATTGAAGATTGATTAATTGACTAGAAAGATGACAGACAAGCTTAGATTTCGAATTCCCCTTAGATCACCAAGGCAACAACAGTCACAGACCAGCGATTTTCGATTCTAGTTCATTCAGTTCACAGACACCATCATAACTCCTGACCCTTAGGTTTAAGACTGGCGAACGTTCGCTCTATCCGATCTAGCTACCACGATTAATTAGCCACCCGGGTACGGTCGCCTCTCGCGACGACTTAACTTAACTGGTGCAAATTCTAGTGATTAATGAGTTACTCTAGCAATGGATCAACCCTAATCGGTTCCTACGAAAGGCACACTCCAATTATAAGGTTGACTGTTCGATTTGGTGTTTTAAAGTAAGGCGAGCGTTCGCTTCTATCCTTAGCTTAACAAGAATCTAATCTAGGTGGCCAAACCAGACAAGAAACACAGAAAACGGAGAACAAATCAAACATGCAAGATGAAACTGAATGAACTTTGAATCTAATCACCGCCGATCCGTGACCGCTTTAAGCCCTGGGTCACTTAGGGTTCATCTAATCTAAGCTACACGAGTTTATCTACTCATACTCAATACAGAAGAATCGAAGACAGACAAGAAATACATCTCAGGTAGGAAGACAGAGAAGAACTGCAAAACCTAATTTCGATGTTTCCTGGCAGCTCAAATCTGCTGGATTTTCAACTCCTCGCACTGGCTCTCCGAGATGGATGGATGGCGTCACGATCCGTTCCTGCTCCTCGAACTCTATCTACTCGCCCTGCCTCTCTCTCTGTCGTCGTTTGTGTGTGTTGTTGTGAAAGTGATGTGTGTTAAGTGATGGTTCCTCTCCCCCCGTTGATAATAGCCCCGAGTTCTCTATTTATATTAACCCGGAATTTCCTGATTTGAACTGGGATTTTCGCCGAAAATAGTATAGTGGTTTCGGCGAAAATTTCTTCATACTCGAAGCGGTTGATTCCTTCCTACGGTTTCGGCGAAAATCCAAGGATGTCTTCGCCGAAGACTTCCTCTCAATCGGCCAGTGGTTTCTTCTTCCATTTTCGGCGAAAACCAAAGGGTAGTTTCGCCGAAAATATGCGTATAAACTGGGCAGAATTTGTTCGGACTTGAATGGCTTCTTTGACCGATTCCGGTTCAATTCCTCGAGGTTCCAATGCTTCAGACACATCCATGGTTACTTTATTTGACGGCAAAAACCTGTGCTTACGTAAAAACACTAGAAAACCATCAAATAGACCCGAAACGGGCCAAGGTAACACAAGTGGCATGAGATAGGGCAATCGATTGAATATTA
Organism: Linum lewisii; assembly: GCA_034768395.1. NCBI lineage: Eukaryota > Viridiplantae > Streptophyta > Magnoliopsida > Malpighiales > Linaceae > Linum > Linum lewisii. Next base: position 45,897,400 of record CM068303.1, on the reverse strand, counting down.
GTCATTCTACCCTAAAAACAATGTCTTAAGCAAAGAAATGTCGCTTAAATGAGGTTGATAATCACGTCAATTCGAGTGTCATCACTTGCCATTTGCCGGTAGAGCTTGAGCACCGATCTCTTTGGGCATTGAAATTTCTAAACCTTGATATGAGTCTCGCAGGAGAAGAGCGTAAGTTTCAGGTACATGAGCTCGAAGAGTATCGCCATCATGCTTATGAGAGTGCCAAGCTATACAAGGAGAGGACGAAGCTTATTCATGACTCCCGCTTGAAGTCGGGCAAGGATTTCAGAATTGGTGACCAAGTCCTCCTATACAACTCTCGGCTCAAGCTCTTTCCCGGGAAGTTGAGATCTCGTTGGTCCGGACCTTTCACGGTAACTCAAGTGTTTCCTTATGGCACCATCGAGGTAATCTCTCCCTCTCAAACCGAGCCTTTTAAGGTGAATGGCCATCGACTTAAGCATTATGTGATTAATGATACTATTGGTACGGTTGAGGTTTTATCCTTGGTTATGCCTTGAGTGCTCTTGGTTTCGTCTAGCTAGAGACGTTAAAGAAGCGCTTCATGGGAGGCAACCCATGTTTTCCTCACTTTTTTCGATTTTATGTTTTTGTGTTGTTTTAGTTCTTTGAGTTGGTTGTTGGCAAGCAATGAGGCGGATCACTCTTCACAATGTGCGCTATGGGACTCTTCCACTACTTTAGCTTCCTAAGCTTTTCTCTACCAATGCGGTAACTTCGTTCCACCCTACCCTCTCTCTCTTGATCATTGAGGACAATGCTCATGTTAGTCGTAGGGGAGTTTGAGGTTTGGTGTGATTATTTGTTGGTAGAAGTCTAATGTTTTACTTGGTTGATTTGCATGATCTTATTTGAATGTCGATTCCCTCTACTTAAGAACCATTCGGTTCTTGACTTTTGGTGTTTAATTGACTTCAAGTTTTCATAATGACGTTTAGATTGTTCCACTTAGAACCTATAACCAGCGTGTTAGCGCTAATATCAAATGAGTCTAGGCCAGAACAGAGATTTTATCACTTTGTGTGTTGGTTGATTGGTTGATACGTGTTTTTGTACCGCTCGATAACACCGGTCTAAGATGATGAAGGCAATAAAAATTTTCACCCCTTTTCCATGTCTTTCTTTACCCTTTTTGATCCTTCGTGATTGTGGCTTGAGATTAGACGGAATCCAATTCGAAATCTTGTGTGGAAGTTGTAAGGGGCTGAGGATCAAGTGGCTAAATTGTGAAAAAAAGAAGAAAAAAGAGAAAATGCTCAAAAGAAAAGCTAGGCAAGCTCGGCACCTAAGTGAAGTGTCGGGTTGAGCACTAGCAAAAGGGCAAAGGCTGTGAGCTAGGCAGGTTCAACACCTAAGTGAAGTGTTGAATCGAGCACTAGTATGCAGTAAGAAAAAAAAAGGAAAAAAAAGAAGAAAAAAAATGGAAATGAAAAGAAAAGAAAAGAAAAAAAAAGAGTTCTCAAAATGTAGCCCTTGATCCTAGCCCGAGTTTGTAAAGTGTGGATCTAGAAGCGGATGAAGTCGAGTCGATAGCCACGTCATGATCGCTCACCACTTACAATCCATTTCCCGATTTCAAGTCCTTTTTATTAGAATTGGTGTTGTCGTGGTCGGTTTTGCTCTGTCCCAATCAACCACTACTTGAAGTGTGCAGAAAATAGTGAGGTCTAGACTTGTTTGGTTGACGTTCTTGCATGTGTAGGTTTAGTTTGTTCGTGGAACAGTTTTAAGCCGAATTGTTGTTGCTTGAATCTCAATGGACCGATCTTGTCATGTATGAACTTGGATGTTTTCTAATTCATTTGCTTGAGGACAAGCAAAGCTTAGTCGTAGGGGAATTTGATGTGACTTTATTTGGTGCATTTTTAGCTTATCATTGACCTATGAAACGCCCGTGTTTGATCCTTAAATTCCATGCTTAATATGTTTTTATCAAAGTTTTGTGCTAAGTGCTATTCTGTTGCCCGCTGCCACTTTGAGGCCAATTCCATGTCTATTGGAGGTGTTTTCTTTGCATTTTCAGGTCTTGGCATTGTATACTAGTGACAAGGAGCACGTAGGATCAAACGGGAGGTCAATCGGAGCTAGGACGGAGGAGATATGGACGTTGCAAGATCGAAGAAAATGCACTCTAAGCTGAAGGAATTTTCGGCGAATTTCCGCCGAAGAGGAATTTTTCGGCGAGGTTGTCAAGTCTTCGGTCCGAAAACTAGAAGCAGACGGCGGGCATTTGGAACTTGAAGATGTTTTCGGCGAAAACATTCAAAGTTTTCGCCGAAAACTTTAGAAGAGATGTCAGCCGGTCATGAGTTTTCAAGGCGATTTTCGGCGAAAACTTTGCATCATTTTCGCCGAAAATATCAGGCAAATCCGGCGTGCTATATAAAGGTGAAGGAGGCGAAGATTGAGGGTATGAATATCATTCTAATTTTACATCATCGCCGTCCGCCTCTCTCTCTCTCAATTGTTCATCATCAACTCCATCATCTCCTCTCCCTCAACCACACACCAATCTCCCTCAATTGTTGATCAACTTGAAGATCTAAGTGAAGCCTTCCACCCTTGGATTGGAGCTTGAAGAGCAAAGTGAGAAGATCCTCCATGGAAGCAAGGATGATCTCCTCTCCTCAATTTCAGGTTTCCTCCATGGTTAAGCTAGGCTAAACTTAGGTTTAGTTTAGTGAGGGATGGATCAAGCTAGGATAGGTGATTGATTGTTTGGATTGATGTTCTTATAGCCATTTGTGTAAGATGATGATCCTAGACCTTGTGCTTTGTAGCCATTTGAGCTTGACTTGTTCTTTTGGTATTGTTATGTCTTTCAATACATGAGAATGTTTGATTGATGTTGATCTAAGGTTGTAGGATTGTAATTGGATGATTTGAGAGATTGGATTATCAAGTTACAACCATTTTGAGCTTGTTTTCCTTGTTGTCATTTTATCAAACACTTGGTGTGCATTTAGTTTTCTTTCATTTGAAGGTTGAAAGACCCTTGTGATTGCTAGATTAGTGTTATATGATTGACATGAGAGTGTCTTGCATCATTACCTTGTGCTAGATGATTGTTAGCATAGAATTCAAGTTCCAAGCATTTCATTGAGCTAGTTTAAAGCATTCCATTCCCTTTGTTCACATAGCGAGAGCATGGTGCATTTGTCTAGGAATAGAGAGTCAATTGTGCGAGAGTTCGTTGATTCTATTTGAGTGAGATGCATGGTCATTAATTACACATCGTTGCTTGAGAATCAATCCAGCTTTCATGAACCTTGAGCTTGAAGAAACCCCTTGCTAGGCTAAACTCCTTTCTCTCGTTTGATCCTCAATTTTCACTTGTCAATTTTACCTTGTTTGCTTATGTTTTTAACTTGTTTTCTTTCAAACCAAATCTCAACTCAAAATGTATGGACCGTTTACGAACGTTGTGAGTATTAGCCTATGAGGGAACCTGAGGAATACGACCTTGATAAATTCCTTATCAGTGCTCAATGCCTCGAATTGGAGGTAATCCACTAGGGATGTCTTTGGGAAAAACATCTTCGAAATCCTGCAAAAGTGAAGTCATAGCACTGGGAAGAGAAGTGTTAGGGTTAGAAATCAAACATTCCTTGTAAAGAATGACCACTAGGGATTTCCTAGATACTAGGGTTTGTTTGATCTCACTAGGTTTAGCTAACAGGTTTTCTCTCCTCTCGTCCTTACTCTTTTGAGCTCTTTGATCCTTAAGATCATGAGATTCTGTTTTTGACTTAGCTTCTGTTTTTGTATCTTTTTCTTTTGAGGGCTCACTCTTTTCTTCTCTCATCTCTCGTTTCTTGAGCTCTCTCTCTTTTTTCTCTCGGCTCACCTTTCTCTCTAGTTGATCCTTGAGTATCTCCGTAGGTGACAATGGCTTCAACTTAAATGTAGTGTCTCCATGTATGAGTTGGTACTTGTTCGTCCTCCCATCATGTTGTGAGTACCGATCAAACTGCCAAGGTCTTCCAAGTAAGACATGGGCAGCCTCCATGGGCACTACATCACAAAGCACCACATCCTTGTATCTCCCAATGCTCAAAGGGATGTGTGCTTGCTTGTTGACCTTCAAATCTCCACTATTACTTAACCAATGCAGCCGGTAGGGTTTAGGGTGTGTGTGAGTAGGAATTCCCAAGCCCTTGACAAGTTCCAAGCTCACTGCATTGGTACAACTCCCACCATCAATAACCAAGGTGCAAAGTTTATTTAAAATCACACACATTGTATGGAATAGGTTGTCCCTCTGTTCCCATCCATCTTCTTTAGGCTGTGCACTCAGGATCCGTCGGGAGACGGCTGAAAATTGAATCCGGGTACGGGTTGCCATTGGTTCCATGACCGTCGGGGCCGCCGGGTGGTCGTCGCGGCCGGCGCTCTGCTTCAGGTCGACAAAGAGTCCTCCTGCTGTCTTCAGGCCAAAATTGGCCGAGGGATTGTTCAAAAATCCCGGGGTAGGCCGACTGGCATCATTCGGCTTGGACAGGATGTCCGGGGCAGTCGTGATGCTGGGCCGGGGCAGGTCCGGCGCTGGTCCGGGGCAGGCCTGCTCGGCATCAGTCAGGGTGACCGGGGTGATCACTCGGCTGTTGAAGGCTGAAAATTTTTCTAAGCCTTCCACATCAACTTCTTCTCCTTCACTGGACTCTTCCTCAATTTCTTCATTAATTGGCTCCTCTTCATCGTCCGTCACAACTTCTCCTTCTCTAAGCACCATGGCTCGGGTGTTAGGGCATTCCCTTGCCATGTGACCCCTTCCTTGACACTTGAAACACACAATGGCACTAGGCCGGCATTAGTAGTAGGAATTTTAGAGCTAGGGTTAGGTGTTACCTGTGATGCCGACCCTTGGTTAGGGTTTGGCCTCGGTCCAGAATTCCTGCTAGGGTTTGGCCTATAAGGAGTGTGTCCGGCACTCCTGTCTCCTCTCACAGGGGCACTGATTGGTGGCGGGGTAGCATCCCTTCTTCCAAGCCCATTCTTCAATTCTTTCTCAACCCTAATAGCCGTGGTTACCAAGTCATCATAGTCAACAAAGTTTAGGATGTTGACTTGGTGTAGGATCTCTCTTCGTAGCCCTCCAGTGAACCTGGCTATCTTGGCATCCACATCTTCACTCAGATCAAGTCTTGTGACCAAGATCTCCATCTCCTGACTATACTCCTCAACTGACATGTTCCCTTGCCTCAGAAGTTGAAGCTTGCCGTGCAAATCTCTATTGTAACTGCTCGGGACAAACTTTCTTCTCATCTTCCTCTTAAGACTCCTCCAACTAGGAATGGGGTCTTCTTCTTCTCTCCTGATCTGATTTCTGAGTTGTGCCCACCATAAAGCATCAAAGTCAGTAAACTCTAGTGTGGCTAGGGTTACCTTTTTCCGCTCGGAGTAGTTATGGCACTCAAAGAAGTCTTCCATGCTCCTCTCCCAATCAATGTACTCGTCAGGGTTTGCTTTGCCAGCAAACTTGGGTACATTGAGCTTTAGACTGCTCACGTCATCATCCAACTCCTGTTCATTCCCCCTTGGCCGCCGGGGGCCAACTCCATTCGGGGCTCCCATCTGATTGACAAGTCGGGTGAGGGTCTGAGTCACGGCGGTCAGTTGTGCTTCCATGGCAGTAAGCCTCTCATCTGCCATGATTAGTACTTGAACAAGGACCTCACAAAATCACTCTAAGAAACCTCACACACTCTTTTTCTTACCACTCGTGTATGAAATTTAAAGTCACTCAAATTAGGGTTTTCTTTGAAAATTCCACAACAAAGACAATTCCAATTCAAGTAGTTGCAAGTTTCTTCGAAGCTTTGAAGTCTAAGTCTACCAATGACACAAAACAAGACCTTATACCTAGGTTTTTCGGATTTCTAGGGGCCAGAATCTTGATGCTAGGTCGTGGGATGACAAGACAAACAAATTTGGGTGTTCTACTAAGAAAGCTACTAGCTATACTTATGAAAAACCCCTCTTCTTGAACTTAATCTTCTTCCTTGATTGTGAACGTGGCCTTGCTTTTTAGCTAGGTCAAATTTTTATTTTTGAAGACCTTGATTCTTTTCTTTTCTTTTTCTTAGACTTTTTTTTTGTAATTTTCTTTGATCGGCCACAGCTTTTTCTCACAAAAATTTAAAGAAAGGTAGAAGACTAGAACAAACACAATGAAGCTATTTTTAGGTTTTTTCTGAAAACAACGAAAGCTAAAAGATATGAATTCAAGTAGAAGAACCTGAAAACTGGATAGATTGTTGGTCCAAGAGTTGAATCGTGCTCTGATACCAGCTAATGCGAACCGCCTCCTCAAGGAAGGGATCGACTCAACACCCAAAACTATATTATCAGCCCCACGAGAACCTAACCTTTGAAACCGCGGAGAACACTTGAAATCCACTAAGTATTGACTTAGGAACCCCAAGGTATTCAGTCGAATTGGTGCCACAAACAAAGGATGATAGCCTTTGATGATAAACCAAACCTTAAGCTAAGCAACAACGAGCAAAGACTTGAAGGAAAAGAACTAAGTTCTGAAATTTTCAATAATCAAAATAATCTGTCTTACAATGGTGGCCGAGGCCTCTATTTATAGCTCAAGGGTGGCCAAGGCCGGTTCCAACTCTAACAAGGAAAAACTAAAATAATCCTAAAAGATAGGCCGAGGAAACTATTAAAATAAACAAAGTTGTCCGAAATTAAAACTCCTAAACGACAAAATCGAGCAAAACCCTAATCCGGGCGGATTAGGGCAAATCCGGCTTTCCTTGTCCGGGTGGGATTGGGAAACCTCCGGGCGCGGGCAGGAATCCGGACGCGGCTAGGAAAAGTGCATGGAACGCGCGCGGTGGCATTTCTGTAATTACCGCGGGTTCCGGGTGACCGGGTGGTCGGGTGACGTCCTTCGGTTCTGATGACCGGCCCAGCATCATTCGCTCCGGACCCGGTGCTAGGGTTTCGGTGATGCCGGGCTGTTCTGGCCTTCTGCTTGACATTTCCTCGGACAAGTGGGGTTCTCTCCAAGTCTTCTGTCCTCCTGAACCTTCTGGCATCAACTTGTCCGCCAGATTCTGAGTGTTGAGCAGGGTTATCCGGGGCAGGGGCTGGTTGTCCGTATCCGCCGGGGCCGGGCAGTGTCCTTAGGAAGTTTGTTTCTCTCACTGGATTTCTGTCGGTCATCAAGGGTCAGCACCGTGCATCCTTCTCTGATGAACCTCTGGTCTAACTCCTCATGCTTGGCTCGACTCCAATCACCTACATAGGCGGCGACCCGTGTCTTGAAGGCTTTGACTTGGCTCCGAGTCAAGGGCAGGTCTGGTCGGGTCCAGGGCACCGGGGTTCATCACCAGCCCAGACATTAAATCAAGGAAGGCCGAGCCGAACCACACAAGGTATCTATAAACCTATTAACCCTTTGAGTGGGATTATTTGTAATGAGTGCCAAGTACGAGATCACACGGTGAGAGCCTGCCCCAACAAACGAGCAATGGTGGAAAGACCGGAGAAAAGAGAAGAAGAGGGCTATGGCCAGAATTGGACCAGCATCAGGTCTGCCCCGGTCCAGCATCAGGTCTGCCCCGGACCAGCATCAGCCCTGCCCCGGACCAGCATCAGGTCTGCCCCGGACCACATCACCTGCCACCAGCACAGCCTGCCCCAAACCAGCATTAGGCTTGCCCCGGACCAGCATCAGCCCTGCCCCGAGCCAGCACCAGGCCAGCACTAGGCTCAGCGCCTGCCCAGCACCAGTACAGCACCGAGTGCCAGCACCAGCACCAGTCCAGCGCCCAACGCTAGCACTAGCGCCAAACACCGGCCCAGCGCCCAGCGCTAGCACCAGCACAAACACCGGCTCAGCACCAAGCACCAGCCCCGACACCAGACCCGGCACCGGCCCCGGCCCCAGCCCCGACGCAGCATCAAGCACCAGCGCCCGACCGGCGCCCAGCGCCCGAGCAGCCCCCGGCGCCCGACCAGTCCCCAGCGCCCGGCGCCCGACCGCCCGGCGCCCGAGCCCGGAGCCCCCATACCAGCCCCGGTATGGCCCGAAGCCCTAAGGCCCGAGCCCCGAACACCCATACCAGCCCCGGTATGGCCCGAAACCCCAAGGAGCGTGAAGTGACTCCGGGAGGCCGACCGGCTGAAAATACCTACTCCTACTGAAGTGACTCCGGGCAGCCGACCGGCTGCCAATGCCTACTCCTACACCCCGCCGGGGTCACCCACAAGGGCAAAGGCCTTAGTGCCTTATAAGAAGCGCTCAGAACCTCGCCAATAAACCCTCGGAGGTTTACCAAGCCCCAACAAGTGGTGAGGTTCAAGAACAGCCCTCCCCGAAGGCGTCCGGACCCATCCGGCCCTAACTTAGCCCCTGACGCTCATGGCAGTCAAGGCACCAAGCTTGCCCGGCCCCTCGGGCAAGAAGTCTAAGGACCCAGGAGGTGCTACACAACCCTGGATCCTCTAGATGCCTTCCTGGAAGAATGCCGACTGAAGAAAGCCAAGCTCCAGCCTAAGGAAGCACCAACCGGCCCCGGCCCGAGCGCCCCTGATGAGCCTCCTGTTCCTTGGACACGCCCCGAGCTACCTTTCACCCGAAGTCAATCTAAGGCCTTCAAAGAACGACTCACCCTCTACATGAAGACTTGGAGCCAGGAGAAGCACGATGAGGATGCTGATCGACTTATCCGAACTGGATACACCCTGCTGACCAACAGAACAGTTCCCCGACCGGCCGACCGGATGACGGATGTATCGCATGGGCATCCCGAGCGGCACTCGGCATCGGCCCAACACCAAACCCGAGCCCTAGGAGGTTTAGCACCTGCCCTCCACTCCATACAAGGCCTAGAGCCGAGCCTAGGAGCTGCCCGCCTAGGAACCACGAAGGAAATGGAGGAAATGAGGAAATGGGAAGACGGCCGAGCAGACAGGCCGAGCAGCCGAGCAGCATCAGCATCAGACCCGCTGGAGCTCAACACTAGAGCCCCGAGCCAGGCATAACCCGAGCAGCCGACGCCGCCGCCAATTCCAAGCCCGATAGCAAAGGCGGCGCCGACTTTCCTAATCCGGCCCGCGCGTGGAGCGGCACATCCGACCGGACCCGCCGAATCCGCCGTTTAGGGTTTCTAGCCGGTTTTTGTATTATTTTAGTCTTTTAGTATTTTATTCGGATTTTCCCTTGTTGTTTCGATTCTTTAGGAGCAAGTAAGTCCTTTAATTCTATTTAGGACTCTTGGCTATTATTTTATTATTTTAGAGTTATTTTTCCGAGTAGGAAACGTGAGCCTGTTCACGATTTGCTCACCTATAAATAAGAGGCTTCGGCCTCATTGTAAGACATAACCCTTTTCAGAATAAATCAATCAAAGACAGAACTTTGTTCTCTCAATTCTTAGGTTTTATGCTGCGTGCATAGCTTAGAATAGGTATTATCAATAGAAGTATTCCCCTTCTATCGTGGAGCCATACCTGGACACTACGGGTTCTCGGCTGTTATATAGCCGACGGGTCCTAGTACTAATCCGCCCCCGGTGCCAACGGTGATCGAGCGAAGGTTCAAGACTAGCGGTGGTTAGGGTCGTCTGCCCACGGTTGCGGCGGTTCACACCAGTTTTGGTATCAGAGCTTCGATTAAACTCAAGGAACCACAATCTATCCCAGTCTTCAGGTTTGAAACCCTGGATTCATATCCTTTATTTTCAGTCTTAGAAAAATCCTTGAAAAACCCTATCTATCTTTGTTTTCGTGTTAGTAGAAAATCAGTTTAGAAAATCCATCTATTTTTCATTCTTGTTCGAAGCATTGTAAGAAAAAGAAAAGAAAACAAAAAGAAAGGCAATCTGCCCTAGGGTTTCTCGTTCATTATAGGTTGATCTTAAGAAGAGGGGTAGATAGATATATTTGCTTCCCTGTATTATCAACTAACATGACAGAGGAAGAACTCGCCCTGCTCGAGGCCACCCTACCAACGATCGCTCAAATTCTAGTTCAAATGAAGGCGTCAATCGACAGGATTGAACGGGCATTCGAAGGACAACCAGCTCCCGCCCCGGCGATTGACCAGCACTTGGCACCCGGCAGGCCCCCAGTATCCGACCGGCCTCCGGCGCACAACCCGCCCCTAGCGGCTGACCCGTCCCCGCGCCCGAAGAGCGTCCCACACGACCGTCTGCTCACCGACGGGTAACACCAGCGGCTCCTCTAAAACTACCTCCGATCAATCATTAAGCAACCCTCCGTCCAGTGGAGGATCGACCCTTGGTCCCCCTCCAAGCGCCGTCACCGCCAGGATCACTCGAGCCATGGCCCAGGCCGAACAGTCGAGGATTTCTTTGAATCCTCCCGAGCCCCAGCTCTCACACCTCCGGCCGCCTATACCTGATTCTTTGCCCAGTCCCGGTGCCCTGGCTGACCCCGATGGCACTCACGCCACCCGATGGCATACGCGATCAAAACAGACCCCTCGATACTCCACCGTAACCCGACGGCTCCTCGGCGCCCAAACCCTAAGCAATGGCCAGGAGCAGAGAGACAACCTGTTCCACACCCGATGCGTCATTAAAAATAAAGTTTGTGGCTTGGTCATTGATGGCGGCAGTTGTACCAATGCTGTTAGTCAGGATCTTGTATCAGGGCTTCATCTACGCACCCAAAAGCACCCCCACCCCTATAAACTACATTGGCTTAGTAACTGTGGGGAATTGAAGGTCACCCGTCAATCCTACATCCCGTTCAGTATTGGGAGGTACGCTGATCAAGTCCTATGTGATGTTGTACCAATGGAGGCTGCCATGTATTACTTGGCCGACCGTGGCAGTTTGATAGGTTCTCCAAACACGATGGAAGAACCAATAGCTACAGCCTCATCCATAAAAACACTAAGTACAAACTTAAACCTCTCTCTCCATCGGAAATCTTACAAGACCAAATAGAAAGGCGGGTCACGCAAGAAAGAAAAGAGAGAGAACTTCAAGAAGATAAAAAAAGACGGCTAGATCCAACCCTAAGCTTTAAACCCGAAACCCTAACTTCTATTGGGGCCATCTCTCAGGGAAGCCAGAAGAAGGAAGGACTGATCGCCACCTCTGGGGATATCAAGCAAGCTCTAATAGCCCGAAAGCCTATGGTGGTGATCTGATATAGGGACTGCCTTAATACTAACCCCAGCTCAGCAATACCTAGTGTTGTTTCATCTCTCTTACAGGACTACCAAGATGTCTTCCCAAAGGAAGTCCCTAGCGGGCTACCCCCACTTAGAGGGATTGAGCATCAAATCGATTTGATACCCGGGGCAGCCCTACCAAATAAAGCCGCCTACCGCACTAACCCGGAGGAGCCAAGGAGATCTAGTCACAAGTTGAGGAACTAATGAACAAAGGATATGTCCGAGAGAGTATGAGTCCGTGTGCCGTTCCAGTCATCCTAGTCCGAAGAAAGAAGGAACATGGCGGATGTGTGTCGACTGCCGAGCCATTAACAACATCACAGTTAAGTACCGACACCCCATTCCTAGACTAGATGATTTGCTTGATGAACTACATGGGTCTGCCATCTTCTCCAAAATAGACCTTCGATCCGGATATCACCAAATCCGAATGAAAGAAGGGGATGAGTGGAAGACCGCTTTCAAAACCAAGCTAGGGCTATATGAGTGGATGGTCATGCCCTTTGGCCTAACCAATGCCCCTAGCACCTTTACGAGACTCATGAATTAAGTCCTACGGCCTTACATCGGGAAATTTGTGGTAGTATATTTCGATGACATCCTAGTCTACTCCAAAAACTTAGAAGATCATTTAGGACACCTCAAGGCCGTCTTAGAGATTCTAAGAAAAGAACAATTATATGCCAACATGGCTAAGTGTACTTTTTGCACCGATCACCTTGTGTTCCTTGGTTTTGTTGTCAGCTCTTCAGGAATAAGGGTGGATGAGGAGAAGATCAAAGCCATCAAATCCTGGCCGACCCCACAAAGCATCACAGATATCCGGAGTTTTCATGGGTTGGCTAGTTTTCTACCGGAGGTTTGTCCGGGACTTCAGCACTCTAGCTGCTCCCCTCACGGCGGCAATCAAACGAGATCTCCCCTTCCAATGGGGCCCGAATCAGCAAGCTGCCTTCGAGACCCTCAAGCAAAAACTGACCGAAGCACCCCTCCTCAAGCTCCCTGACTTCAACCAGCCCTTTGAGATTGAATGTGATGCATCAGGAGTAGGAATTGGTGCTGTCCTTATGCAAGAGGGAAGACCCATCGCCTATTTTAGTGAAAAACTCAATGGAGCGCCCCTCAATTACCCGACCTATGACAAGGAACTCTACGCCCTTGTCCGAGCCCTTAAAACTTGGCAGCACTATTTATGGCCCAAAGAGTTTATCATCCATACCGACCATGAATCCCTCAAATACCTAAAGGCCCAACATAAACTCAACCGAAGGCACGCCCGATGGGTAGAGTTCATTGAATCATTCCCTTACATCATCAAGTTCAAACAAGGTAAAGAGAATGTGGTGGCCGACGCCCTTTCTCGAAGATATACCCTCCTCTCTGTCCTTACCACCAAATTCATTGGATTTGAATACATTAAGGAACTTTATGCTGCCGACCAAGACTTTAAAAGCATCTTTGAAGCATGTGAACAAGGGGGTTTGGCAAGTACTATCGACAGGATGGGTACTTATTCAAGGCCAATAAGCTCTGCCTCCCTAACCACTCCTGCCGTACAGTATTAGCCTTAGAAGCACACGGAGGAGGACTCATGGGGCACTTCGGAGTAGCCAAGACCGTAGCTACCCTCATGGAACATTTTTACTGGCCCAAGATGCGCCACGACGTGGAAAAACTCATTGCCCAATGTTCTAAGTGCCAACGGGCTAAGTCCCATCTCCAACCCTACGGGTTGTACACCCCTCTTCCGATACCCGAACACCCATGGGTGGATATCTCCATGGATTTCATTCTAGGGCTACCCAAAACTCGGAAGGGAAAGGACTCCATCTTTGTTATAGTTGACAGATTTTCAAAGATGGCCCACTTCATTGCATGCCACAAGGCCGACGACGCTTCTAACATCGCTGACTTGTTTTTTCAAGAGGTCGTCCGACTCCATGGGATCCCTAAGACTATTGTGTCGGATCGAGATTCCAAGTTCCTTAGCTACTTCTGGAAGACCCTCTGGGCCAAGATGGGGACTAAGCTTATGTTCTCTACAACATGTCACCCCCAGACAGACGGCCAGACGAGGTGGTCAACCGATCCCTCTCTCAGATGCTCCGAGCTATCATCTCATCTAACATCCGGACGTGGGAAGAATGCCTTCCCTATGTTGAGTTTGCCTACAACCGGGCTGTCCACTCCGCCACCCAGTATTCACCCTTCGAGCTTGTCTATGGGTTCAACCCCTTGACCCCTCTAGACTTGTCACCCCTACCCTTACATGAATTTCTAGACGCCGATGGACAGGAAAAGGCCGAGTACGTCCGAAAGCTTCACGAGAAGGCTAGGGCCAACATTGAAAGGAGGACGGCTCAATACATTCGGAACGCCAACCGAGGGAGAAAAGAAAAGATCTTCGAAGTAGGCGACCAAGTGTGGATTCACTTCCGGAAGGAACGATTCCCCGAGCAAAGGAAATCCAAACTCCTTCCCCGAGGCGACGGCCCATACACCATACTCAAGAAAATCAACAACAACGCTTATGTGATCGACCTTCCCAACTCTTATGGGGTAAGTGCCACGTTCAATGTTGCTGATTTAACCCCCTATTATGATGAGATCTATGCAGAACCGGATTCGAAGCTGAATCCTTCTCAAGAAGAGGGAATGATGAGCCTCCTGTTCCTTGGACACGCCCCGAGCTACCTTTCACCCGAAGTCAATCTAAGGCCTTCAAAGAACGGCTCACCCTCTACATGAAGACTTGGAGCCAGGAGAAGCACGATGAGGATGCTGATCGACTTATCCGAACTGGATACACCCTGCTGACCAACAGAACAGTTCCCCGACCGGCCGACCGGACGACGGATGTATCGCACGGGCACCCCGAGCGGCACTCAGCATCGGCCCAACACCAAACCCGAGCCCTAGGAGGTTTAGCACCTGCCCTCCACTCCATACAAGGCCTAGAGCCGAGCCTAGGAGCTGCCCGCCTAGGAACCACGAAGGAAATGGAGGAAATGAGGAAATGGGAAGACGGCCGAGCAGACAGGCCAGCAGCCGAGCAGCATCAGCATTCAGACCCGCCGGAGCTCAACACTAGGAGCCCCGAGCCAGGCATAACCCGAGCAGCCGACGCCGCCGCCAATTCCAAGCCCGATAGCAAAGGCGGCGCCGACTTTCCTAATTCGGCCCCGCGGTGAGCGGCACATCCGACCGGACCCGCCGAATCCGCCGGTTTAGGGTTTCTAGCCGGTTTTTGTATTATTTTAGTCTTTTAGTATTTTATTGGGATTTTCCCTTGTTGTTTCGATTCTTTAGGAGCAAGTAAGTCCTTTAATTCTATTTAGGACTCTTGGCTATTATTTTATTATTTTAGAGTTATTTTCCGAGTAGGAAATGTGAGCCTGTTCACGATTTCCTCACCTATAAATAAGAGGCTTCGGCCTCACATTGTAAGACATAACCCTTTTCAGAATAAATCAATCAAAGACAGAACTTTGTTCTCTCAATTCTTAGGTTTTATGCTGCGTGCATAGCTTAGAATAGGTATTATCAATAGAAGTATTCCCCTTCTATCGTGGAGCCATTCCTGGACACTACGGTTCTCGGCTGTTATATAGTCGACGGGTCTAGTACTAATCCGCCCCCGGTGCCAACGGTGATCGAGCGAAGGTTCAAGACTAGCGGTGGTTAGGGTCGTCTGCCCACGGTTGCGGCGGTTAACACCAGCCCCTCCCAGCCCTAGCATCAAGGCTAGGCTTCCAAGAGCTCAAGGACCAAATGATAACCTTAGGGGAACCTCTAAGGACCTTCCTAGACAACTGGGATAAACAGGGAAGGCCAGGCCTGAGCATACCCGGAGAAGGCCCGAAGGCAGACTAGCACCCGGGCGCCAGCCCCGGCCTCAGAAGGCCCCGATCGGGCCCTAGCACTCAGCCATCAGGGGACTCGAGCCCTGGGAGGTTTAGCACCTGCCCTCAACTCCATACAAGGAGTAGAGCCAAGCCTAGGAGCTGCCAACCAAGGAGCACATAAGGAAATGGAGGAAATGAGGAAAGGGAAGGAAGGCCGAGCGGGCAGGCCGAGCAGGAACCCCGGATGCCGAGCAGCATCAGCATCAGACCCGCCGGAGCCCAACACTAGGAGCCCCGAGCCCGACATAACCCGAGCAGCCGACGCCGCCGCCAATTCCAAGCCCGATAGCAAAGGCAGCGCCGACTTTCCTAATCTGGCCCACGCGTGAGCGGAACATCCGACCGGACCCGCGAATCCGCCGGATTAGGGTTTTAGACGGCTTTTTGTATTATTTAAGTCCTTTAGTATTTTATTCGGATTTTCCTTTGTTGTTTTGATTCTTTAGGAGCAAGTAAGTCCTTTAATTCTATTTAGGACTCTTGGCTATTATTTTATTATTTTAGAGTTATTTTCCGAGTAGGAAATGTGAGCCTGTTCACGATTTCCTCACCTATAAATAAGAGGCTTCGGCCTCATTGTAAGACATAACCCTTTTCAGAATAAATCAATCAAAGACAGAACTTTGTTCTCTCAATTCTTAGTTTTATGCTGCGTGCATAGCTTAGAATAGGTATTATCAATAGAAGTATCCCCTTCTATCGTGGAGCCATTCCTGGACACTACGGGTTCTCGGCTGTTATATAGTCGACGGGTCCTAGTACTAATCCGCCCCCGGTGCCAACGGTGATCGAGCAAAAGGTTAAAGACTAGCGGTGGTTAGGGTCGTCTGCCCACGGTTGCGGCGGTTCACACCACCTACACCCCGCCGGGGTCACCCACAAGGGCAAAGGCCTTAGTGCCTTATAAGAAGCGCTTAGAACCTCGCCAACACCTTAAGATAAACCCTCAGAGGTTTACCAAGCCCCAACAGGCGGTGAGGTTCAAGTACAGCCCTCCCCGAAGGGCTCAACAAGCACGGATGAGCGTCCGGACCCATCCGGCCCTGACTTGGGCCCCGGCGCTCATGTCGACCAAAGAGCCTAGCTTGGCCGGCACCTCAGGTACTAAGCCTAATGACCCAGGAGGTGCTACACAACCCTGGGATCCTCTAGAGGCCTTCTTAGAGGAACGCCGATTGAAGAAGGCCCAGCCCCGACCTGAAGGAGCTCCAACCGGCCCTACCCCCGAGCGCTCCTTCGGCCTTAGCACCAAGGCTAGGACCCCAGGAGCTCAAGGACCGGATGATGACCTTAGGGGAACCTCTAAGGGCCTTCCTAGACAACTGGGAGAAACAAGGAAGGCCAGGCCTAAGCATATCTGAGAAGGCCCGAAGGCAGACTGCACCGGGCGCCAACCCCGGCCTCAGAAGGCCCCGATCGGGCCCTAGCACTCAGCCATTAGGGGACTCGAGCCCTGGGAGGTTTAGCACCTGCCCTCAACTCCATACAAGGCCTAGAACCAAGCCTAGGAGCTGCCAACCTAGGAGCACAGAAGGAAATGGAGGAAATGAGGAAATGGAAGGAAGGCCGAGCGGGCAGGCCGAGCAGGAACCCCGGATGCCGAGCAGCATCAGCATCAGACCAACCAGAGTCCAGCATCCGAAGCCCCGTGCATCGCCCAGCCCGAGCAGCCGCCCGCCGCCGCCAATCCCAAGCCCGATAGCAAAGGCGGCGCCGACTTTCCTAATCCGGCCCGCGTGTGAGCGGCACATCCGACCGGACCGCCGAATCCGCCGGATTAGGGTTTCTAGCCGCTTTTGTATTATTTTAAGTCTTTTAGTATTCTATTCGGATTTTCCCTTTTAGTTTCGATTCTTTAGGAGCAAGTAAACCTTATTTTATTCTAAATAGGACTTAAGCTCATATTTTATTATTTTTAAGAGTTCTTTTCCTTGTAGGAGTCGTGAGCCTGTTCACGACTTCCTCACTATAAATAAGAGGCTTCGGCCTCATTGTAAACACGAACCCCTTGGAATCAATTAATCAAATAAGAACTTTGTTCTCTCAATTCTTTAGTTTTATGCTGCGTGCATAGCTTAGAATAGGTATTATCAACAGAAGTATCCCCCTTCTGTCGTGGAGCCATTCCTGGACACTACGGGTTCCTCGGCTGTCATATAGCCGACGGGTCCTAGTACTAATCCGCCCCCGGTGCCAAAGGTGATCGAGCGAAGGTTCAAGACTTGCGGTGGTTAGGGTCGTCTGCCCACGGTTACGGCGGTTCACACCAGTTTTGGTATCAGAGCTTCGGTTCAACTCGAGGAACCACAATCTATCCCAGTCTTTAGGTTTGAAACCCTGGATTCATATCCTTTACTTTTCAGTCTGAGAAAATCCTTGAAAAACCCTATCTATCTTTGTTTTCGTGTTAGTAGAAAATCAGTTTAGAAAATCCATCTATCTTTCATTCTTGTTCGAAGCATTGTAAGAAAAAAAAAGAAAACAAAAAGAAAGGCAATCTGTCCTAGGGTTTCTCGTTCATTATAGGTTGATCTTAAGAAGAGGGGTAGATAGATATATTTGCTTCCCTGTATTATCAACTAACATGGCAGACAAAAGACTCAACCACATGGAGACCAGTGTTCTCAACATCACTCAAATTCTGAACACGTTACAAAAATTTATGGCTCGGATGGAAAGGAGAGCCGCGGAGCAAGGATTTGAGAGGGAGAGACCTCGTGGTGACCGAGAACGGGAGGACAGAAGACCACCCCAAGATGTTGACGACGATGTGAGCAGCCTTAAGCTCACCGTGCCTAAGTTCAACGGGAAGGCCAACGCCGACAACTACTTGGACTGGGAAAGAAGCATGGAGGACTTCTTGGACTGCCACAACTACTCCGAGAGAAAGAAGATCAAAGTGGCCACCATAGAATTCACCGACTACACCGCCTTATGGTGGAGTCAGTACCGGCGACAGATCCTCAGAGAAGAAGAAGAACCCGTTGGAACATGGAGAGAGTTTAAAAAGAATAATGAGAAAGAAGTTTGTACCGACTGCCTATACAAGAGACTTGCATATCAAGCTACAAACCCTAAGACAAGGAAGTATGTCCGTGGAGGATTACCACAAGGAAATTGAGATGCTAGTGACACGACTTGATCTTAAGGAGGATGAGGAGGCCAGAATAGCCCATTTTACCAACGGCCTACAGAGGGACATCATGCATCAAGTCAACATCCTTCATTATGTTGACTATGTAGATTTAGTAGCCTTGGCGATCCGAGTGGAGAGGGAGATCAAGAATGGCTTCGGCAAGAGGTCCGCACCACCCGCCACTAGCACTTGGAAGGGGGCTGCCAGCACCAGCCAGCCCCCATGGAAAGTGATAGCTGCAGTTTTAGCGGTATCAAATACTAGCAAGCTGTGAAGCTAGGGTAGATCGTATTCCACAGGGTTTCTACTAATTGACTACTCAAAGAAGCTGAAAATTTATTCAGGTTTGAGCACTTAGTGCGTGGTGTGAGTTCCCGACTTCTAATCTAATGAACAAAGGAAAATAAAAGATAGAAAAGTAAAAGGTTGACTAACGAGAAGATAGACGAACTTAGATTTCGAATCCCCCTTAGATCACCAGAGCATTGGCAATCAACAGATCAGCGGTTTTCTATTCTCATTCAATCAATTACTAAGACACCACCATAACTCCTTACCCTTAGGTTTAAGACCGGCGAACATTCGCTCTATCCGTTCTAACTACCAAGATTAACTAGCCGCCCGGGTACGGTCGCCTCTCGCAACGACTTAATTAACTGGTGTAATTACTAATGATTAATGAGTTACTCTTGCAGTGAATTAACCCTAACCGGTTCCTACGAAAGGCACGCTCCAATTATAAGGTTAATTGTTCAATTCGATGTTCTAAAGTAAGGCGAGCGTTCGCTTCTATCCTTAGCTTAACCAGAATCTAATCTAGGTGATCAATCCAGACAAGAAACATGAACAATGAAGAACGAATCAAACATGAAAAAGAACTGATTGAATTTCGAATCTAATCACCACCGATCCGTGACCGCTTTAAAGCCCTGGGTCACTTAGGGTTCATCTAATCTAAGCTCTACAAGTTCAGTTACTCATATCAGAAACAAGAGAATCAAAGGCAACAATGAAGATCATCATACAGAGGAAGAACAGATAAGAACTGAAAAACCTAATTCTGACGACTCCGGCGAAGCTTCGATCTTCTGGAACTTCAACTTTAAGCTCCGAGTTCTCCGAGGTGGAAGGATGGCGTCACGATCTCTCCACGGATCTTCGAACTCTCTAAACTCTATCTATCGACCCTAGAGTCGGCTGACTCTCAAAAGTCTGATTTGTGAAAATATGAATAATGATGAATTGATTCTTTCCTGGGCCGCCGGTTTAAGTATTTATACTTAAACCCTAAGTCGCCTGATTTGTTCTATTATTTTCGCCGAAAATAAGGGATTATTTTCGCCGAAAATTCCTTTGTAAATTGCTGCTTCCGTCGGCTGATTTCTTCATAACTTTTCGGCGAAAACATTATAGTATTTTCGCCGAAAACTTCATTGCAATTCAGCTCATTCCGTCTGTGGGTTTTCTGAAGGTATTTTCGCCGAAAACTGTGTAGTATTTTCGGCGAAAATATTGTGCTGGGCAGTTGGATCTTCGGTTCTGAATCCGGTTTGATTTCTGGTTCACTCCTTAAGGTCTTGAATACGTCCATGGCTACGTAAATGATGGCAAAAATCTGTGCTATCACAAAAACACTAGAAAACCATCAAATTGACCCAAAAAGGGCCAAATAACCACATCGGTAGGAAATAGGGTAGTTGAGTGAATATTCGCTATTTTACCCCTAAAACCACGTTTCAAGTAAGGAAATGTCGCTTAAATGAGGCTGATAATCACGTCAAATCGAGTGTCATCAATACCCCACACTTAAGCTTTTGCTTGTCCTCAAGCAAACTGAACTAGAACACACTCAAATTCACAAATGACACGAGATTAAACCGAGATTCAATTCTAACAATTTGGTTTAGACTGTTCCACGTAGAAGGAGTGACCTACACATGCAAGAACATCAACCAAACAAGTTTTCAATCTCACTAATTTATGCACACTTCAAGTAGTGGTTTCAATAAAGCTCGTTTCTTGGCAAAAAAATTAATTATGATTAACCGACTACGATAACACCAATTCTAATCAAAAAGACTTTAAGCTCTAGCCATGATGTGGACACGGAGGTAGGAAAAGTGACGTGGCTATCGACTCAACTTCATCCGTTTCTAGATCTGTGCGTTACATGTTCTAGCTAGGACCGATTTAAACAACAATTTATTTCAAGTTTCAACTTCTTCTTTCAATTTATTTACTGCATACTAGTGCTCGATACCAAACACTTCACTTAGGCGTTGGACCTGCCTAGCTCACAGTATTTGTGCTTATACTAGTGCTCAACCCGAACACTTCACTTAGGTGTCGGGCTTGCCTAGCTTTATTTTTAGCACTTTTAAGAACTTAGCATTGATTAGCACAACTTGATTACTTGATTTAACAATTTATCCACTTAATCCTAGCTAGTTATAACTTTTTACACAAGATTCGAATTGGATTTCCATCTAATCACAAGCCACAATCACAGGTGAACAAATATGGAGTGAAAAACATGGAAGAAGCTAGCATCTATCATCTTAGAACGGTGTTATCGAGCTTTGTTATTAACAAACCAATTAATTCAATTAATTCAAGTTTCAACTACAGAAGTGATTTATGATCTGTTCTGACCTAGACTCATTTAATATCAGTTTTGACACGTTGGTTACAGGTTCTAAGTGGAACAGTCTAGACGTCATTGTTCAAAATTGAAGTCAATTTAACATCAAAAGTCAAGAATTGAGCAATTCTATGCAAGAGAAATTTTAAAATTGAACCACGGAATCATAGAAAATCAAGCAAGATCATGCATAATCCTAGACTCCTACCCCACACTTAAACGTTCTGTGTCCTCACAGAACTAATCTAGAGTAGAGAGATACAAAGAACCTGGAAGGTGATGGTCGGTGTAGCGGATGAACACGGAGAGTCCGGAGCAGAGCGGAGTAGCTACTCAAGATCCTACCAAACAAAAACAACAAAAAGATCAAAAGGATACCGGGACAAGTGTCCCGGATCCACACAGAATAAAAGTCGAACAAAGAAGGTTAAGGGGAATTTTGAAAATATTTTGACTCTTTTTTTTTCAAATTCACGGCACAACACTCCTAGAGCAATCTAGATCATCCAAACTCAATTAGTTCAGAAAAAATCACACCGAAATAGCAGACACGCAAAACGAGGTAGACCGGTATTAAACTCATCGAAATTCAACAATCAATATGTCAAAAGATTTGAAATTGAAAACCCAACAACTAACCTTTTAGACACGACTCAAGAAAATGGACGGAAAGCGACGAAGTTGGCCAAAAACGTGAAAAACTTGTTTCGGGCATAACTGGAGCTATAGAGCTCCGATTTGGACGATCAAGTATGCGTTAGAATCGGACCAAAAAAAGAAATCTGATTTTCAAAACAACACAAGTTTTCGGCGAAAATATTGTGAAATTTTCGCCGAAAACTTCTTCACAAAACAGCAAAAATAAAGGAGCGGCTCACTGTTTGATTTTTTCGGGCGAGAATTTTCAATTCCCGCCGAAAACTTCTTTTAAAACCCCTTTTTTTTTCAAAAACCCAACCAAAAACAAATCAAAACAAAAGGAAATTAAACTGACACTTTGGCTCCCCCCGAACATGATTCGAACGACGAAAAAGACTGACTCAAAAATTCAAAAAAAAACGGACTCCAGCCGTGGGTTGCCTCCCACGAAGCGCTCTTGTTTAACGTCCGTGAGCCAGACGATACCTGTTAGGGTCCCCAACTTAGGAGTTCCTTGAAGTCAATCGTCTTCTTCAAGGACAGCGGTTGAGTGCCATGTAGCACTCCAGAAGGGTGATGTAGCCGGTAGTGCTCCAATAGATCGCGATCTTGGTTGGATGACCAGTTCTTCTTGAATTCTCCTACTCGAGGAGGAAAGAGGTAGTACGGCGCGACATGTTCAATGAGCTCCATCTTCTCTACAGGTTGACTCGGTGGAAGTGTAGGTGAGGGTATCTCCTCAATCTCTATGTGCTCCTCTTCAGCTTCAACTTCAAGATGGATTGGCTCTATGTCTTCATCAACCACCACCGCCAAGGATTCTTCATCAGATGCTTCTAGCTCGCAATAGTCATCGGTGAGATTGTCATGTTCATCTTCATACATCTCTTGAGCATCTTCTTCCAATAGTGGATTTGGTTGCTCGAGCTCGACATCCACTACGTTACGAGCTTGCAGCTTCGAAATGAGATCATCCAAGACGGATTCTTCTCTTGCCGTCTGTTGTCGATTTTGATGAACATGTGAGTCCATCTCTTTGGGAGCTTGTAGCTTTGTAGAGATATTCTCCAAGAAGGATTCTATTCTCGTCGTCTGTTGTCGATGCTGATGAGCTAGTATATACATCTCTTGGTTATCCTCAATATACGGTGCTTCATCGACATACCACTCTTGGTACTGGTCATCCCACCTGTAATCCTGCATAATCAAAACTCAAAAGCACTACCCAGGTAAATCATGGAAATATGGAGGAAAATTAAATGGTAAGGCGGAAAGGTAGAAGAATAATTTGCCAACTCTTCTTTCAAACAATTAGAAGAGTCCCCGACAACGGCGCCAATTTGATAGCTGCAGTTTTAGCGGTATCAAATACTACCAAGCTGTGAAGCTAGGGTAGATCGTATTCCACAGGGTTTCTACTAATTGACTACTCAAAGAAGCTGACAATTTATTCAGGTTTGAGCACTTAGTGCGTGGTGTGAGTTCCACGACTTCTAATCTAATGAACAAAGGAAAATAAAAGACAGAAAAGTAAAAGGTTGACTAACAAGAAGATAGACGAACATAGATTTCGAATCCCCTTTAGATCACCAGAGCATTGGCAATCAACAGATCAGCAGTTTTCGATTCTCATTCAATCAATTACTAAGACAGCACCATAACTCCTTACCCTTAGGTTTAAGACCGGCGAACGTTCGCTCTATCCGTTCTAACTACCAAGATTAACTAGCCGCCCGGGTACGGTCGCCTCTCGCAATGACTTAATTAACTGGTGTAATTACTAATGATTAATGAGTTACTCTTGCAGTGAATTAACCCTAACCGGTTCCTACGAAAGGCACGCTCCAATTATAAGGTTAATTGTTCAATTCGATGTTCTAAAGTAAGGCGAGCGTTCGCTTCTATCCTTAGCTTAACCAGAATCTAATCTAGGTGATCAATCCAGACAAGAAACATGAACAATGAAGAACGAATCAAACATGAAAAAGAACTGATTGAATTTCAAATCTAATCACCGCCGATTCGTGACCGCTTTAAAGCCCTGGGTCACTTAGGGTTCATCTAATCTAAGCTCTACAAGTTCAGTTACTCATATCAGAAACAAGAGAATCAAAGGCAACAATGAAGATCATCATACAGAGGAAGAACAGATAAGAACTGAAAAACCTAATTCGGGCGAGAATTTTCAATTCCCGCCGAAAACTTCTTTTAAAACCCTTTTTTTTTCAAAAACCCAACCAAAAACAAATCAAAACAAAAGGAAATTAAACTGACACTTTGGCTCCCCCGAACATGATTCGAACGACGAAAAAGACTGACTCAAAAATTAAAAAAAAAATGGACTCCAGCCATGGGTTGCCTCCCACGAAGCGCTCTTGTTTAACGTCCGTGAGCCAGACGATACCTGTTAGGGTCCCCAACTTAGGAGTTCCTTGAAGTCAATCGTCTTCTTCAAGGATAGCGGTTGAGTGCCATGTAGCACTCCAGAAGGGTGATGTAGCCGGTAGTGCTCCAATAGATCGCGATCTTGGTTGGATGACCAGTTCTTCTTGAATTCTCCTACTCGAGGAGGAAAGAGGTAGTACGGCGCGGCATGTTCAATGAGCTCCATCTTCTCTACAGGTTGACTCGGTGGAAGTGTAGGTGAGGGTATCTCCTCAATCTCTATGTGCTCCTCTTCAGCTTCAACTTCAAGATGGATTGGCTCTATGTCTTCATCAACCACCACCGCCAAGGATTCTTCATCAGATGCTTCTAGCTCGCAATAGTCATTGGTGAGATTGTCATGTTCATCTTCATACAGCTCTTGAGCATCTTCTTACAATAGTGGATTTGGTTGCTCGAGCTCGACATCCACTACGTTACGAGCTTGCAGCTTCGAAATGAGATCATCCAAGGCGGATTCTACTCTTGCCGTCTGTTGTCGATTTTGATGAACATGTGAGTCCATCTCTTTGTGAGCTTGTAGCTTTGTAGAGATATTCTCCAAGAAGGATTCTATTCTCGTCGTCTGTTGTCGATGCTGATGAGCTAGTATATACATCTCTTGGTTATCCTCAATATACGGTGCTTCATCGACATACCACTCTTGGTACTGGTCATCCCACCTGTAATCCTGCATAATCAAAACTCAAAAGCACTACCCAGGTAAATCATGGAAATATGGAGGAAAATTAAATGGTAAGGCGGAAAGGTAGAAGAATAATTTGCCAACTCTTCTTTCAAACAATTAGAAGAGTCCCCGGCAACGGCGCCAATTTGATAGCTGCAGTTTTAGCGGTATCAAATACTACCAAGCTGTGAAGCTAGGGTAGATCGTATTCCACAGGGTTTCTACTAATTGACTACTCAAAGAAGCTGACAATTTATTCAGGTTTGAGCACTTAGTGCGTGGTGTGAGTTCCACGACTTCTAATCTAATGAACAAAGGAAAATAAAAGACAGAAAAGTAAAAGGTTGACTAACGAGAAGATAGACGAACTTAGATTTCGAATCCCCTTTAGATCACCAGAGCATTGGCAATCAACAGATCAGCAGTTTTCGATTCTCATTCAATCAATTACTAAGACACCACCATAACTCCTTACCCTTAGGTTTAAGACCGGCGAACGTTCGCTCTATCCGTTCTAACTACCAAGATTAACTAGCCGCCCGGGTACGGTCGCCTCTCGCAATGACTTAATTAACTGGTGTAATTACTAATGATTAATGAGTTACTCTTGCAGTGAATTAACCCTAACCGGTTCCTACGAAAGGCACGCTCCAATTATAAGGTTAATTGTTCAATTCGATGTTCTAAAGTAAGGCGAGCGTTCGCTTCTATCCTTAGCTTAACCAGAATCTAATCTAGGTGATCAATCCAGACAAGAAACATGAACAATGAAGAACGAATCAAACATGAAAAAGAACTGATTGAATTTCGAATCTAATCACCGCCGATCCATGACCGCTTTAAAGCCCTTGGTCACTTAGGGTTCATCTAATCTAAGCTCTACAAGTTCAGTTACTCATATCAGAAAAAGAAATCAAAGGCAACAATGAAGATCATCATACAGAGGAAGAACAGATAAGAACTGAAAAACCTAATTCTGACAACTCCGGCGAAGCTTCGATCTTCTGGAACTTCAACTTTAAGCTCCGAGTTCTCCGAGGTAGAAGGATGGCGTCACGATCTCTCCACGGATCTTCGAACTCTCTAAACTCTATCTATCGACCCTAGAGTCGGCTGACTCTCAAAAGTCTGATTTGTGAAAATATGAATAATGATGAATTGATTCTTTCCTGGGCCGCCGGTTTAAGTATTTATACTTAAACCCTAAGTCGCCGATTTGTTCTATTATTTTCGCCGAAAATAAGTGATTATTTTCGCCGAAAATTCCTTTGTAAATTGCTGCTTCCGTCGGCTAATTTCTTCATAACTTTTCGGCGAAAACATTATAGTATTTTTGCTGAAAACTTCATTGCAATTCAGCTCATTCCGTCTGTGGGTTTTCTGATGGTATTTTCGCCGAAAACTGTGTAGTATTTTCGGCGAAAATATTGTGCTGGCCAGTTGGATCTTTGGTTCTGAATCCGGTTTGATTTCTGGTTCACTCCTTGAGGTCTTGAATACGTCCATGGCTACGTAAATGATGCCAAAAATCAGTGCTATCACAAAAACACTAGAAAACCATCAAATTGACCCAAAAAGGGCCAAAGTAACCAAATCGGTAGGAAATAGGGTAGTTGAGTGAATATTCGCTATTTTACCCCAAAAACCACGTTTCAAGTAAGGAAATGTCGCTTAAATGAGGCTGATAATCACGTCAAATCGAGTGTCATCAGAAAGCCGGCCCTAATCGGGCCCAAGGCGGCAAGCCAAACCCTACCCCCGCCGCCAATCGGGTAACACCAAGCACTACCCCTACTGTACTGAGTACTAACCCTAGGCCTAGCGGCATTGTTTATTTTAAATGTCAGGGCTGAGGACATGTAGCTAGAGATTGCCCCAATCAGAGGGTCATGGTGCTCAAGGAAGGAGAAGTCGTCACCGACGACGAAGAAGAGGAAGCAAAGGGCGGCCAAGAAGAAGACTCCGACAGTGGAGAAGAGGTCGAGGTTCAAGGCCTCAAAAAATTCATGGGTATGTTCGTGAAAGACCAGACCCTAGGTACCAAGGCCTGGCGAGATACCTTGGCCGAGCCATACATCCCTGGCGTCGGCCTGAACCCCAAACAGCGCTCGGCCAGCATCGGGTCAACCCCGAGCCAGTACCCGGCGCCCTACTGAGCAGTGCCCGAGCACCCACTAGCCAACCCCCTAGTGGTGCAGGAGCAGCACCCGAACACACCGAGGCCCCCTAGGGACACACAGGCTATCCGAGACATGCACACCGAGGAGGTGTCACACCGACTCTTGCGGCTGGCACCCATCCGACTCCGCCTACCTCCACGACCGGCGGCGGCAGAAAAGAGCCCTGGCAAGGAGGAGGGGCTCCATTGGGATGACCTATACTCCCCTATGTCTTCCACGAGCCTCAACATCAAAGTCAACAGTCCCTCGACTAATGACAACATGAGCACCGACGGTGCTAGCTCAGAAGACCCGGAGCCGTGGTCAGACTCGGATTCCAACGAGAACCCAAGCCCCCGAAGCATGAAGGAAGGCAGCCCCAACACTACCCCACGAGCCGCCGACTTGAAGAAACCCCTGCCCAATACACACACGAAGGATTGGGATTCGAGGACGAATCCCTTGAAGAAGAGGGGAATGAAGTGACTCCGGGCAGCCGATCGGCTGCCAATGCCTACTCCTACACCCTGCCGGGGTCACCCACAAGGGCAAAGGCCTTAGTGCCTTATAAGAAGCGCTCAGAACCTCGCCAGATAAAACCCTCAGAGGTTTACCAAGCCCCAACAAGTGGTGAGGTTCAAGCACAACCCTCCCCGAAGGGCTCAACAAGGACGGATGAGCGTCCGGACCCATCCGGCCCTAACTTGGGCCCCGGCGCTCATGGCAGTCAAGGCACCAAGCTTGGCCGGCCCCTCGGGCAACAAGTCTAAGGACCCAGGAGGTGCTACACAACCCTGGGATCCTCTAGATGCCTTCCTGGAAGAATGCCGACTGAAGAAAGCCAAGCTCCAGCCTAAGGAAGCACCAATCGGCCCCAGCCCGAGCGCCCCTCCAGCCCTAGCATCCAGGCTAGGCTTCCAAGAGCTCAAGGACCGAATGATGACCTTAGGTGATGCGAACCGCCTTCTCCAGGAAGGGATCGACTCAACACCCAAAACTATATTATCAGCCCCACGAGAACCTACTAATGAAACCGCGGAGAACCTTGAAATCCACTAAGTAACGACTTAGGAACCCCAAGTATTCAGTCGAATTGGTGGCACAAACAAAGGATGAATGCCTTTGATGATAAACCAAACCTTAAGCTAAGCAACAACGAGCAAAGACTTGAAGGAGAAAAGAACTTAGTTCTGAAATTTCAATAATCAATAATCTGTCTTACAATGGTGGCCGAGGCCTCTATTTATAGCTCAAGGGTGGCCAAGGCCGATTCCAACTCTAACAAGGAAAAAATTAAAATAATCCTAGAAGATAGGCCGAGGAAAATATTAAAATAAACAAAGTTGTCCGAGATTAAAACTCCTAAACCGGCAAAATCGAGCAAAACCCTAATCCGGACGGATTAGGGCAAATCCGGCTTTCCTTGTCCGGGTGGGATTGGGAAACCTCCGGGCGCGGGCAGGGATCCAGACGCGGCTAGGAAAAGTGCCCGGAACCCGCGCGGTGGCATTTCTGTAATTTCCGCGGGTTCTGGGTGACCGGGCGGTCGGGTGACGTCCTTCGGCTCGGATGACCGGCTTGGCATCATTTGCTCCGGACCCGGTGCTAGGGTTTTGGTGATGCCGGGCGGTTCTGGCCTTCTGCTTGACATTTCCTCGGACAAGTGAGGTTCTCTCCAAGTATTTTGTCCTCCTGAGTCTTCTGGCTTCAACTCGTCCGCCAGATTCTGAGTGTGGAGTAGGGTTAGCCGGGGCAGGGGCTGGTTGGCCGTATCCGCCGGGGCCGGAGTAGTGTCCTTCGGGCATTTGCCTCCGTTATTGATCTTCTGTCGGTCATCAAGGGTTAGCACCGTGCATCCTTCCCTGATGAACCTCTGGTCCAGTTCCTCATGCTTGGCTCGACTCCATTCTCCTATGTAAGCGGTGACCCGTGTCTTGAAGGCTTTAACTTGGCTCCGGGTCAAGGGCAGGTCTAGCCGGGTCCAGGGCACCGGGGGTTCATCATTAGGGGAACCTTGATGCGAACCGCCTCCTCTAGGAAGGGATCGACTCAACACCCAAAACTATATTATCAGCCCCACGAGAACCTAACCTTTGAAACCGCGGAGAACACTTGAAATCCACTAAGTATTGACTTAGGAACCCCAAGTGTTCGGTCAAATTCGGTGCCACAACAAAGGATGAATGCCTTTGATGATAAACCGGTCTAGATGACGATCAATTCTATGATGGTCGAACAGAGAATTGCATAATAATGCAAGAAGAAAACCGAAGTGTTGAGTGTTTATTGCTTTCAAAGTTGATCTTTACAATGAGGCCGAGGCCTCTTATTTATAGGTGAGGAAGGGAGAACAGGATCTCCTTTTCCTCCTATGAAATAGCTATAAAATAATAAAGAAATACAAAAATAGGACTGAAATTCGTAGCCTTGTTCACCAAGGAAAAGAGTCCTTCTAAACAAGAATACTAAAAGGAAAAGCTGGAAATTCCTAAAAAACAGCTAAACGGTTCTGGAAGATTCAGCCAAATAAATACCAAAAAAATTCTAAATTCTGATCTTTTGCAGATCCGATAGTAGACTCCATGGGCTAAAACTTTCATGTTGGACATCAGTCCAAATTCTGTCTCCAAGTAGCCCATATTCGTCAATCCTTGTCGGACTAGGAATCTGTCCAGAAATCCGGGTTTGGCCCTTGTTCACTTTAGTTCTGGCCGGTAGCTTCTTAGTCGTGGGCTGAACTTTTGGCTCTCCTCCAAGGTTGGATTCTCCTTGATCCTCTCCTCTTGGATCAGGCTCAGGTGGTGGCCTGATCACAGCTCCTTGCTTGGCCTTCCTCGGATCAGTATCCGAGCTCCACTCCTTGATGCTTAGGCCAAGCATCACTAGGACTTGTTCTAGCCCTATCTCCTTCAATACTCCTCCAAATCGAGCTCTGTTTGTTGGAGGGTGCTCCCGAGGCTTCAAACTATCCAGTATTGAGCTGTCCTCTTTTCAATGTTGGCTTTGGCTTTCTCATGAAGCTTTCGAACATACTCCGCCTTGGTGTGTCCATCTGCATCCAAAAACTCGTGTATAGGCAATGGTGATAAATCCAATGGGGTTAGGGGGTTAAAAACCATAAACTAATTCAAAAGGAGAGTATTGAGTGGCTGAGTGGACAGATCGGTTGTAGGCAAACTCAACATGGGGTAGACAGTCCTCCCAAGTCCTAAGGTTGGACTTAATGATGGCTCTAAGCATTTGGGATAGAGACCGGTTGACAACCTCTGTTTGGCCATCTGTTTGAGGGTGGCAGGTTGTGGAAAACATAAGCTTGGTACCTAGTTTAGCCCACAAGGTTTTCCAAAAGTAGCTTAGGAATTTTGAGTCTCGGTCAGAAACTATGGTCTTAGGGATGCCATGGAGTCTAACTATTTCACCAAAGAATAAGTCAGCTATGTGGGAGGCATCATCAACCTTATGGCATGCAATAAAATGAGCCATTTTTGAGAATCTATCTACAACCACAAAAATTGAATCTTTGCCCTTCCTAGACTTAGGTAATCCTAGAACAAAATCCATAGATATGTCTACCCAAGGGTGTTCGGGGATAGGCAGAGGGGTATATAAACCAAAGGGTTGAAGGTGTGACTTAGCTAGTTGGCATTTGGCACATTGGTTGATGATCTTCTCTACTTCTTTCCTCATCCTAGGCCAGTAGAAGTGTTCTTTAAGGCAAGCTACGGTCTTGGCAACTCCAAAGTGACCCATGAGACCTCCTCCATGAGCTTCTCTGATGACTAGGGTTCCGCTTGAATGGCTCGGATAGCATAGCCTAGCTCCTTTGAACAAGTACCCATTCTGCCTATAATAATCCTCAAACCCTACATGTTGGCATGACTCAAAGATATCTTTAAAGTCGGGGTCAGTCACATATAAGTCCTTGATATGCTCAAAACCAATGAATTTGGAACTCAGGGCAGTGATTAGGGCATACCTTCGAGAAAGGGCATCGGCTACCACATTCTCCTTACCTTGTTTGTAGTGGATGATGTAAAGGAAGGACTCAATGAACTCCACCCACCTTGCATGCCTTTTGTTCAATTTATGTTGAGCCTTTAAGTATTTAAGGGACTCATGATCGGTTCGGATTATGAACTCCTTGGGCCACAAGTAATGTTGCCAAGTCTTCAAAGCTCGGACCAGGGCATACAGTTCTTGGTCGTAGGTGGGGTAATTGAGGGTGGCACCACTCAATTTTTCACTGAAATAGGCAATAGGTCTCCCTTCTTGCATCAACACGGCTCCAACTCCTACTCCCGAAGCATCACACTCGATTTCAAAAGGTTTTGAGAAATCGGGTAGCTTGAGCAAGGGGGCTTCGGTGAGTTTCTTCTTGAGTGCTTCAAAGGCTGCCTCTTGAGGTGCTCCCCAATGGAAGGGAACATTTTTCTTAATGACAGCCGTAAGAGGGGCAGCTATGGTGCTAAAGTCCCTCACAAATCTTCTATAGAAGCTTGCAAGCCCATGGAAGCTTCGGACATCAGTGATGTTCTTTGGGGTTGGCCATGACTTGATTGCTTCGATCTTGTCCTCATCAACCCTAATTCCTGTAGAGCTAACAACAAAGCCAAAACACAAGGTGATCGGTGCAAAAGATGAACTTTTCCATATTTCCATATAGTTGTTCTTGTCTTAGGGTTTCTAGGACAGATTTCAAGTGGCCTAGGTGTTCTTCTAGGGTTTTTGAGTAGATTAGAATGTCATCGAAATAAACTACTACAAATTTCCCTATGAAAGGCTGGTGAACGTGTCGTTGTGATGCGTTCAACCAAATAAAAACTACTAATGCTAAGAAAAAAAGCGTATAGCAGATCGTATTCAACTCGAGGTTTCTTCTAATCGACTACTTTGAAGAAGCTGGCAAATTACTCAGGTTAAAACACGTTGTGCGTGGTGTGAGTTCCACGACTTCTAATCTATTAAGCAAAGGAAAACAAAAGACAGAAAGATTAAAAGATTGACTAACGGGAAGATAGACGAACTTAGATTTCGAATCCCCCTTAGATCACCAGAGCAACGACAATCACCAGATCAGCGGTTTTCAATTCTAATTCAATCGGTTTCTTTACACCACCATAACTCCTTACCCTTAGGTTTAAGACCGGCGAACGTTCGCTCTATCCGTTCTAACTACCAAGATTAACTAGCCGCCCGGGTACGGTCGCCTCTCGCAATGACTTAATTAACTGGTGCAATTACTAATGATTAATGAGTTACTCTTGCAATGAATTAACCCTAACCGGTTCCTACGAAAGGCACACTCCAATTATAAGGTTAATTGTTTAATTCGATGTTCTAAAGTAAGGCGAGCGTTCGCTTCTATCCTTAGCTTAACAAGAATCTAATCTAGGGGATCAATCCAGACAAGAAACATGAACAATGAAGAACGAATCAAAGATGCAAAGAGAAACTGATTGAACTTCGAATCTAATTACCCTGATCCGTGACTGCTTTAAAGCCCTGGGTCACTTAGGGTTCATCTAATCTAAGCTCTACAAGTTCAGTTACTCATATCAGAAACAAGAGAATCAAAGGCAACAATGAAGATCATCATACAGAGGAAGAACAGATAAGAACTGAAAAACCTAATTCTGACGACTCCCGCGAAGCTTCAATCTCCTGGATCTTCAACTTTAAGCTCCGAGTTCTCCGATGTGGAAGGATGGCGTCACGATCTCTCCACGGATCTTCGAACTCTCTAAACTCTATCTATCGACCCTAGAGTCGGCTGACTCTCAAAAGTCTGATTTGTGAAAATATGAATAATGAGTTGTGTTTGATGTCTCTCTTGTTGGCTGCCGGCTGCTTCTTTAAATAGGTACGTTTTAGGGTTTCCAATACAGCGCCGGATTTGGAAGGGATTTTCGCCGAAAATAATGAAGTATTTTCGCCGAAGATGAGCTGATGTTTTCGCCGAAACCATAGGGATAGTTTCGGCGAAAATGGCATTGAGTTCAATGCTCCGCCGGCTGTTCAATGTCTTCGGTCCGAGCAGTTGATTGGTTTCGCCGAAACCATCCTTCTCTTGGCATCAGTTGATTTGAACTGCTGGTTTCGCCGAAATTGGAGGTCTGGTTTCGCCGAAACTGTAAGTGTGAATGGGCAGATTTTCGGTTTGACTTTGATTGGCTCCTTTGATCGATTCCGGTTCAGTTCCTCGATGTTCCTATGCCTCAGACACGTCCATGGCTACTTTATTTGACGGCAAAAACCTGTGCTTACGCAAAAACACTAGAAAACCATCAAATAGACCCGAAAAGGGCCAAAGTAACCAAATCGGTAGGAAATAGGGTAGTTGAGTGAATATTCGCTATTTTACCCCTAAAACCACGTTTCAAGCAAGGAAATGTCGCTTAAATGAGGCTGATAATCACGTCAAATCGAGTGTCATCAAATACCCCACACTTAAGCTTTTGCTTGTCCTCAAGCAAACTGAACTAGAACACACTCAAATTCACAAATGACACGAGATTAAACCGAGATTCAATTCTAACAGTTTGGTTTAGACTGTTCCACGTAGAAAGAGTGACCTACACATGCAAGAACATCAACCAAATAAATTTTTGATCTCACTAATCTCTGCACACTTTAAGTAGTAGTTTTAACAAAGCACGTTTCTTGGGAAAACAATTAATCATAATTAACCGACTACGATAACACCAATTCTAATCAAAAAGACTTTAAGCTCTAGCCATGATGTGGATGCGGAGGTAGGAAAAGTGACGTGGCTATCGACTCGACTTCATCCGTTTCTAGATCTGTACGTTACATGTTCTAGCTAGGACCGCTTTTTAACAACAATTTCGTTCAAGCTTCAACTTATTCCTTCAATTTATTTACTGCATACTAGTGCTCGATACCAAACACTTCACTTAGGTGTTGGACCTGCCTAGCTCACAGTATTTGTGCTTATGCTAGTGCTCAACCCGAACACTTCACTTAGGTGTCGGGCTTGCCTAGCTTTATTTTCAGCACTTTAAAGAACTTAACATTGATTTGCACAACTTAATTACTTGATTTAACAATTTAGCCACTTAATCCTAGCTAGTTATAACTTTTTACACAAGATTTCGAATTGGATTTCCGTCTAATCTCTAGCCACAATCACAGGTGAACAAATATGGAGTGAAAAACATGGGAGAAGCTAGCATCTATCATCTTAGAACGGTGTTATCGAGCTTTGTTATTAACAAACCAATTAATTCAATTAATTCAAGTTCAACTACAAGAGTGATTTATGATCTGTTCTGACCTAGACTCATTTAATATCAGTTCCAACACGTTGGCTACAGGTTCTAAGTGGAACAGTCTAGACGTCATTGTTCAAAATTG
Organism: Linum lewisii; assembly: GCA_034768395.1. Classification (NCBI taxonomy): domain Eukaryota; kingdom Viridiplantae; phylum Streptophyta; class Magnoliopsida; order Malpighiales; family Linaceae; genus Linum; species Linum lewisii. Next base: position 45,863,243 of record CM068303.1, on the reverse strand, counting down.
AAGTCAATTTAACATCAAAAGTAAAGAATTAAGCAATTCTATGCAAGAGAAATTTTCAAATTTGAACCACAGAATCATAGATAGCAAGCAAGATCATGCATAATCCTAGACTCCTACCCCACACTTAAACGGTTCTGTGTCCTCACAGGACTAAACTAGAGTAAAGAGATATGAAGAACCTGTGACGAGATGGTCGGTGTAGTGGATGAACACGGATAGCCCGGAGCGGAGCGGAGTAGCTACTCAGGATCCTACAAAACAAAAACAACAAAAAGATCAAAAGGATACCGGGACAAGTGTCCCGGATCCACACAGAATAAAAGTCGAACAAAGAAGGTTAAGGGGAATTTTGAAAATATTTTGGACTCTTTTTTTTTTTTTCAAATTCACGGCACGACACTCCTAGAGCAATCTAGATCATCCAAGCTTAATCAGTTCAGAAAAAATCACACCGAAACAGCAGACACGCAAAACGAGGTAAACCGGTATTAAACTCGTCGGAATTCAACAATAAATATGTCAAAAGATTCGAAATTGAAAACCCAACAACTAACCTTTTAGACACGACTCAAGAAAATGGACGGAAAGCGACGAAGTTGGCCAAAAACGTGAAAAACTTGTTTCGGGCATAACTGGAGCTACAGAGCTCCGATTTGGACGATCAAGTATGCGTTAGAATCGGGCCGAAAAAATCTAACTGATTTTCAAAACAAGACAAGTTTTCGGCGAAAACTTTAGGAGTTTTCGCCGAAAACATCTTCGGAAAACACACAAAAATAAATGGACGCTCCTGTGACTTGTTTTCGGTCGAGAATTTTCAATTCTCGCCGAAAATTTATTTTCAAACCCTTTTTTTTTTCAAAAACTAACGAAAAACAAATTAAAACGAAAGAAAATTAAACTGACACTTTGGCTCCCCCAAACCTGACTCGAACGACGAAAAGACTGACTCAAAAATTCAAAAAAAACGGACTCCAGCCGTGGGTTGCCTCCCACGAAGCGCTCTCTTTTAACGTCCTTGAGCCGGACAGTACCTGTTAGGGACCCCAACTCAGAAGTTCCTTGAAGTCAATCGTCTTCTTCAAGGATAGCGGTTGAGTGCCATGTAGCACTCCAGCAGGGTGATGTAACCGGTAGTGTTCCAGTAGATCGTGGTTCTGGTTGGCTGACCAGTTCTTCTTGAATTCTCCTACCGGAGGAGGAAAGAGGTAGTACGGCGCGGCATGGTCAATGAGCTCCATCTTCTCTACAGGTTGACTCGGCGGAAGTGTAGGTGAGGGTATCTCCTTGATTTCTTCGTGCTCCTCTTCGGCTTCAACTTCAAGATGGATTGGCTCTTTGTCTTTATCAACCACCACCGCCAAGGATTCTTCTAGCTCATGATAGTCATGGATGGGCTCATCTTCTTCTTTGAACATCTCCTGAGCATGTTCTTCAATTAATTGATTTGGTTGCTCGAGCTTGATGTCCGTCGTGAGACGAGCTTGCAGCTTCGAAATGAGATCATCCAAGGCGGATTCTACTCTTGCCGTCTGTTGTCGATTTTGATGAACCTGTGAGTTTATCTCTTTGTGAGCTTGTAGCTCTGTAGAGATATTCTCCAAGAAGGATTCTATTCTCGTCGTCTGTTTTCGATGTTGATGAGCTAGTATATACATCTCTTGGTTATCCTCAATATACGGTGCTTCATCGACATACCACTCTTGGTACTGGTCATCCCACCTGTAATCCTGCATAATTAAAACTCAAAAACACTACCCAGGTAAATCATGAAAATATGGAGGAAAATAAATGGTAAGGCGGAAAGGTAGAAGAATAATTTGCCAACTCTTCTTTCAAACAATTAGAAGAGTCCCCGGCAACGGCGCCAATTTGGTGATACCTCCGGTCGTTGTTCGGACGTTCAGCCAAATAAAAACTACTAATGCTAAGAAAAAGCGTATAGCATATCGTATTCAACTCGAGGTTTCTTCGAATCGACTACTTTGAAGAAGCTGGCAATTTATTCAGGTTTAAACAAGTAGTGCGTGGTGTGAGTTCCACGACTTCTAATCTAATGAACAAAGGAAAATAAAAGACAGAAAAGTAAAAGGTTGACTAACGGGAAGATAGACGAACTTTGATTTCGAATCCCCCTTAGATCACCAGAGCAACGGCAATCACAAGATCAGCGGTTTTCAATTCTAATTCAATCAATTACTAAGTCACCACCATAACTCCTTACCCTTAGGTTTAAGACCGGCGAACGTTCGCTCTATCCGTTCTAACTACCAAGATTAACTAGCCGCCCGGGTACGGTCGCCTCTCGCAACGACTTAATTAATTGGTGTGATTACTAGTGATTAATGAGTTACTCTTGCAGTGGATTAACCCTAACCGGTTCCTACTAAAGGCACGCTCCAATTATAAGGTTAATTGTTCAATTCGATGTTCTAAAGTAAGGCGAGCGTTTGCTTCTATCCTTAGCTTAACAAGAATCTAATCTAGGGGATCAATCCAGACAAGAAACATGAACAATGAAGAACGAATCAAACATGCAAAGAGAAACTGATTGAACTTCGAATCTAATTACCGCCGATCCGTGACCGCTTTAAAGCCCTGGGTCACTTAGGGTTCATCTAATCTAAGCTCTACAAGTTCAGTTACTCATATCAGAAACAAGAGAATCAAAGGCAACAATGAAGATCATCATACAGAGGAAGAACAGATAAGAACTGAAAAACCTAATTTTGACGACTCCCGCGAAGCTTCAATCTCCTGGATCTTCAACTTTAAGCTCCGAGTTCTCCGAGGTGGAAGGATGGCGTCACGATCTCTCCACGGATCTTCGAACTCTCTAAACTCTATCTATCGACCCTAGAGTCAGCTGACTCTCAAAAGTCTGATTTGTGAAAATATGAATAATGAATTGTTTTCTGATGTCCCTCCTTCCTTTGGCTGCCGGCTGCTTCTTTAAATAGGTACGTTTTAGGGTTTCCAATACAGCGCCGGATTTGGAAGGGATTTTCGCCGAAAATAATGAAGTATTTTCGCCGAAAATATTCTTGCAATTGAAGACACCGCTGGCTGATTTCTCTGTACTCTATCTTCGGTCTGAGTAGTTGATCAATTTCGCCAAAAATACCTTCTGTTGGCGCCAGTGATTTTCCCTTGCATCTTCGCCGAAAACCCTGGGCTCTTTTCGCCGAAGATGTTCTTCTCTTGACATCAGTTGGTTTACACTGTTATTTTCGCCGAAGATGTGAACTTGTTTTCGCCGAATGTGTAAGTGTGAATGGGCAGATTTTCGGTTTGACTTTGATTGGCTCCTTTGATCGATTCCGGTTCAGTTCCTCGATGTTCCTATGCCTTAGACACGTCCATGGCTACTTTATTTGACGGCAAAAACCTGTGCATACGCAAAAACACTAGAAAACCATCAAATAGACCCAAAAAGGGCCAAAGTAACCAAATCGGTAGGAAATAGGGTAGTTGAGTGAATATTCGCTATTTTACCCCTAAAACCACGTTTCAAGCAAGGAAATGTCGCTTAAATGAGGCTGATAATCACGTCAAATCGAGTGTCATCAGCAGTGCTGGGCTCAGTGCCGGGGCAGTGCTGGTGCTGGGCCGGGGCAGTACTGGGCGCTGTGCCAGGGCAGTGCTGGTGCTGGATCGGGGCAGTGCTGGGCGCTGTGCTGGGGCAGTGCTGATGCTGGGCCGGGCAGTGCTGGCGGCATCAGCCGGGGTGTCCGTGGTGATCACTCGGCTGTGGAAGGCTGAAAATTTTTCCAGGCCCTCCACATTAACTTCTTCTCCTTCACTAGACTCTTCCTCCAATTCTTCATCCTTGGACTCCTCCTCATCGTCCGTAACAACTTCTCCTTCTCTAAGCACCATAGCTCGGGTGTTAGGGCAGTCCATTGCTATGTGACCTCTACCTTGACACTTAAAACACACAATGGCACTTGGCCGAGCATTAGTAGTAGGGATTTTTGTACCGGGGTTAGGGTTTACCGTGATGCCGATCCTTGATTAGGGTTTGGCCTTGATCCAGAACTCCGGCTAGGGTTTGGCCTGTAGGGGGTGTGTCCGACACTCCTGTCTCCTCTCACCGGGGCACTGATCGGTGGTGGAGGGGTAGTCCTTCTTCCCAGACCATTCTTCAGCTCCCTCTCAACCCTAGTAGCCACGGTTATCAAGTCATCATAGTCAACAAAGTTGAGGATGTTGACTTGGTGTAGAATCTCCTTCTGCAACCCTCCGGTGAACCGTGCTATCTTGGCATCTTCATTCAGGTCAAGCCGTGCAACCAGGATCTCCATCTCCTTGTTGTACTCCTCAACCGACATGCTCCCTTGCTTCAAAAGTTGAAGCTTGGTATGCAATTCTCGGTTGTAGCTGCTCGGTACAAATTTTCTTCTCATCTTTCTTTTGAGACTCCTCCAACTAAGGACGGGGTCCTCTTCTTCTCTCCTGATCTGATTCCTGAGTTGAGCCCACCACAAGGCAGCATAGTCAGTAAACTCAGTTGTAGCTAGGGTTACCTATTTCCTCTCGGAATAGTTATGGCACTCAAAGAAATCCTCCATGCTCCTCTCCCAATCAATGTACTCGTCGGGGTTTGACTTGTCAGCAAATTTAGGTACATTGAGCTTCAAGCTGCTCACATCATCATCGATCTCCTGTTCATTCCTCCTTGGTCGTCGGGGGCCATCTCCATTAGGGGCCCGAGTTGCTCGGTGATCCGGGCCATGTTCTGAGCTATGGCGGCTATTTGTGCCTCCAAAGCATTGAACTTCTCATCTGCCATGTTTAGTCTCAAAGAAAGAACCTCCCAAAATCTCTCTAATGAACCTCACACACTCCTTTTCTTACCACTCGTGTATGAAATTTTTAAGTCACTCAAATTAGGGTTTTCTTTGAAAATTTCAAAACAAAGACAATCTCAATTCAAGTAGTTGCAAGTTTCTTCGAAGCTATGCAGTCTACGTCTACCAATGACACAAACAAGACCTTATACCTAGGGTTTCGGATTTCTAGGGGCCAGAATCTTGATGCTAGGTCGTGGGATGACAAGACAAACAAATTTGGGTGTTCTACTAAGAAAGCTACTAGCTATACTTATGAAAAACCCCTCTTCTTGAACTTAACCTACTACCTTTGATTGTGAACGTGGCCTTGCTTCTTGCTAGGTCAAATTTTCTGTTTTTGAAGACCTTAATTCTTTTCTTTTCTTTTTCTTAGACTCTTTTTGTATTTTTCTTTGGTCGGCCACAGCTTTTTCTCACAAATAATTAAAAGAAAGGTAGAAGACTAGAACAAACACAATGAAGCTATTTTTAGGGTTTTTTCTGAAAAACAACGAAAGCTAAAAGATATGAATTCAAGTAGAAGAACCTGAAAACTGGATATAGATTGTTGGTCCAAGAGTTGAACCGTGCTCTGATACCAGCTGATGCGAACCGCCTTCTCCAGGAAGGGATCGACTCAACACCCAAAACTATATTATCAGCCCCACGAGAACCTAACTAATGAAACCGCGAAGAACCTTGAAATCCACTAAGTAACGACTTAGGAACCCCAAGTATTCAGTCGAATTGGTGCCACAAACAAAGGATGAATGTCTTTGATGATAAACCAAACCTTAAGCTAAGCAATAACGAGCAAAGACTTGAAGGAGAAAAGAACTTAGTTCTGAAATTTCAATAATCAATAATCTGTCTTACAATGGTGGCCGAGGCCTCTATTTATAGCTCAAGGGTGGCCAAGGCCGATTCCAACTCTAACAAGGAAAAAACTAAAATAATCCTAGAAGATAGGCCGAGGAAAATATTAAAATAAACAAAGTTGTCCGAGATTAAAACTCCTAAACCGACAAAATCGAGCAAAACCCTAATCCGGACGGATTAGGGCAAATCCGGCTTTCCTTATCCGGGTGGGATTGGGAAACCTCCGGGCGCGGGCACGGATCCGGACGCGGCTAGGAAAAGTGCCCGGAACCCGCGCGGTGGCATTTCTGTAATTACCACGGGTTCTGGGTGACCGGGGGTCGGGTGACGTCCTTCGGCTCGGATGACCGGCTTGGCATCATTTGCTCCGGACCCGGTGCTATGGTTTTGGTGATGCCGGGCGGTTCTGGCCTTCTGCTTGACATTTCCTTGGACAAGTGAGGTTCTCTCCAAGTCTTTTGTCCTCCTGAGTCTTCTGGCTTCAACTTGTCCGCCAGATTCTGAGTGTGGAGTAGGGTTAGCCGGGGCAGGGGCTGGTTGGCCGTATCCGCCGGGGCCGGAGTAGTGTCCTTCGGGCATTTGCCTCTGTTATTGATCTTCTGTCGGTCATCAAGGGTTAGCACCGTGCATCCTTCCCTGATGAACCTCTGGTCCAGTTCCTCATGCTTGGCTCGACTCCAATCTCCTATGTAAGCGGTGAACCGTGTCTTGAAGGCTTTAACTTGGCTCCGGGTCAAGGGCAGGTCTGGCTGGGTCCAGGGCACCGGGGGTTCATCATTAGGGGAACCTTGATGCGAACCGCCTCCTCTAGGAAGTGATCGACTCAACACCCAAAACTATATTATCAGCCCCACGAGAACCTAACCTTTGAAACCGCGGAGAACACTTGAAATCCACTAAGTATTGACTTAGGAACCCCAAGTGATCGGTCGAATTCGGTGCCACAAACAAAGGATGAATGCCTTTGATGATAAACCGGTCTAGACGACGATCAATTCTCTGATGGTCGAACAGAGAATTGCATAATAATGCAAGAAGAAAAACCGAAGTTTTGAGTGTTTATTGCTTTCAAAGTTGATCTTTACAATGAGGCCGAGGCCTCTTATTTATAGGTGAGGAAGGAGAACAGGCTCTCCTTTTCCTCCTATGAAATAGCTAATAAAATAATAAAGAAATACAAAAAATAGGACTGAAATTCGTAGCCTTGTTCACCAAGGAAAAGAGTCCTTCCTAAACAAGAATACTAAAAAGGAAAAGCTGGAAATTCCTAAAAAACAGCTAAACGGGTTCTGGAAGATTCAGCCAAATAAATACCAAAAAAATTCCTAAAATTCTGATCTTTTGCAGATCCGTAGTAGACTCCATGGGCTACAACTTTCATGTTGGGAATCAGTCCAAATTCTGTCTCCAAGTAGCCCATATTCGTCAATCCTTGTCGGACTAGGAATCTGTCCAGAAATCCGGGTTTGGCCCTTGTTCACTTTAGTTCTGGCCCGTAGATTCTTAGTCGTGGGCTGAAATTTTGGCTCTCCTCCAAGGTTGGATTCTCCTTGATCCTCTCCTCTTGGATCAGGCTCAGGTGGTGGCCTGATCACAGCTCCTTGCTTGGCCTTCCTCGGATCAGCATCCGAGCTCCACTCCTTGATGCTTAGGCCAAGCATCACTAGGACTTGTTCTAGCCCTATCTCCTTCAATACTCCTCCAAATCGAGCTCTGTTTGTTGGAGGGTGCTCCTGAGGCTTCAAACTATCCAGGACAGTTGGAATTTCCCAAAAGGCACGGGCCAATTGTAGGCTCGGCCAAAAGTGCTTCTCTGTGGCATCCGGGCACGGGCTCGGCTCGGGTGTCGGGTTTAGCTCTCGGCCTTCTTCAGTTCTGTCCAGGCCTTTTGATTTCTGCTCCGAGCCTTCTTCCAAGAGTATCTTAGGGATGTCTTTATGGGCTGGTGTCAGTCTAGAGCTCGTGGAATTTGGCATGGGGCCTAGTTTAGGTGCTAGGCCTTTATCGGGGCTCGGGGCTGGACTTGGCCCTAGGCTTGGCTTGGGGCCTGAACTTGGATGTTTGTCTCTCCAAGACCCCAGAGGTGGTGTCGGTGTATGGTGTGAACCGCCGCAACCGTGGGCAGACGACCCTAACCACCGCAAGTCTTAAACCTTCGCTCGATCACCTTTGGCACCGGGGGCGGATTAGTACTAGGACCCGTCGGCTATATAACAGCCGGGAACCCGTAGTGTCCAGGAATGGCTCCACGAGAGAAGGGGAATACTTCTAACGATAATACCTATTCTAAGCTATGCACGCAGCATAAAACTAAAGAATTGAGAGAACAAAGTTCTTATTTGATTAATTGATTCCAAGGGGTTCGTCTTACAATGAGGTCGAAGCCTCTTATTTATAGGTGAGGAAATCGTGAACAGGCTCACGTTTCCTACTCGGAAAATAACTCTAAAATAATAAAATAATAGCCAAGAGTCCTAAATAGAATTAAAGGACTTACTTGCTCCTAAAGAATCGAAACAACAAGGGAAAATCCGAATAAAATACTAAAAGACTAAAATAATACAAAAACCGGCTAGAAACCCCCGGTCGGATGTGCCGCTCACGCGCGGGCCGGATTAGGAAAGTCGGCGCCGCCTTTGCTATCGGCTTGGAATTGGCGGCGGCGTCGGCTGCTCGGGTTATGCCTGGCTCGGGGCTCCTAGTGTTGAGCTCTGGCGGGTCTGATGCTGATGCTGCTCGGCTGCTCGGCCTGTCTGCTCGGCCGTGTTCCCATTTCCTCATTTCCTCCATTTCCTTCGTGGTTCCTAGGCGGGCAGTTCCTAGGCTCGGCTCTAGGCCTTGTATGGAGTGGAGGGCAGGTGCTAAACCTCCTAGGGCTCGGGTTTGGTGTTGGGCCGATGCCGAGTGCCGCTCGGGGTGCCCGTGCGATACATCCGTCGTCCGGTCGGCCGGTCGGGGAACTGTTCTGTTGGTCAGCAGGGTGTATCCAGTTCGGATAAGTCGATCAGCATCCTCATCGTGCTTCTCCTGGCTCCAAGTCTTCATGTAGAGGGTGAGCCGTTCTTTGAAGGCCTTAGATTGACTTCGGGTGAAAGGTAGCTCGGGGCGTGTCCAAGGAACAGGAGGCTCATCATTCCCCTCTTCTTGAGAAGGATTCGGCCTCGAATCCGGTTCTGCATAGATCTCATCATAATAGGGGGTTAAATCAGCAACATTGAACGTGGCACTTACCCCATAAGAGTTGGGAAGGTCGATCACATAAGCGTTGTTGTTGATTTTCTTGAGTATGGTGTATGGGCCGTCGCCTCGGGGAAGGAGTTTGGATTTCCTTTGCTCGGGGAATCGTTCCTTCCGGAAGTGAATCCACACTTGGTCGCCTACTTCGAAGATCTTTTCTTTTCTCCCTCGGTTGCTTTCCGAATGTATTGAGCCGTCCTCCTTTCAATGTTGGCCCTAGCCTTCTCGTGAAGCTTTCGGACGTACTCGGCCTTTTCCTGTCCATCGGCGTCTAGAAATTCATGTAAGGGTAGGGGTGACAAGTCTAGAGGGGTCAAGGGGTTGAACCCATAGACAAGCTCGAAGGGTGAATACTGGGTGGCGGAGTGGACAGCCCGTTGTAGGCAAACTCAACATAGGGAAGGCATTCTTCCCACGTCCGGATGTTAGATGAGATTATAGCTCGGAGCATCTGAGAGAGGGATCGGTTGACCACCTCGGTCTGGCCGTCTGTCTGGGGGTGACATGTTGTAGAGAACATAAGCTTAGTCCCCATCTTGGCCCAGAGGGTCTTCCAGAAGTAACTAAGGAACTTGGAATCCCGGTCTGACACAATAGTCTTAGGGATCCCATGGAGTCGGACGACCTCTTGAAAAAAAAGTCAGCGATGTTAGAAGCGTCGTCGGCCTTGTGGCATGCAATGAAGTGGGCTATCTTTGAAAATCTGTCAACTATAACAAAGATGGAGTCCTTTCCCTTCTGAGTTTTGGGTAGCCCTAGAATGAAATCCATGGAGATATCCACCCATGGGTGTTCGGGTATCGGAAGAGGGGTGTACAACCCGTAGGGTTGGAGATGGGACTTAGCCCGTTGGCACTTAGAACATTGGGCAATGAGTTTTTCCACGTCGTGGCGCATCTTGGGCCAGTAAAAATGTTCCTTGAGGGTAGCTACGGTCTTGGCTACTCCGAAGTGCCCCATGAGTCCTCCTCCGTGTGCTTCTAAGGCTAATATTGTACGACAGGGTGGTTAGGGAGGCAGAGCTTATTGGCCTTGAATAAGTACCCATCCTGTCGATAGTACTTGCCAAACCCGCCTTGTTCACATGCTTCAAAGATGCTTTTAAAGTCTTGGTCGACAGCATAAAGTTCCTTAATGTATTCAAATCCAATGAATTTGGTGGTAAGGACAGAGAGGAGGGTATATCTTCGAGAAAGGGCGTCGGCCACCACATTCTCTTTACCTTGTTTGAACTTGATGATGTAAGGGAATGATTCAATGAACTCTACCCATCGGGCGTGCCTTCGGTTGAGTTTATGTTGGGCCTTTAGGTATTTGAGGGATTCATGGTCGGTATGGATGATAAACTCTTTGGGCCATAAATAGTGCTGCAAAGTTTTAAGGGCTCGGACAAGGGCGTAGAGTTCCTTGTCATAGGTCGAGTAATTGAGGGGCGCTCCATTGAGTTTTTCACTAAAATAGGCGATGGGTCTTCCCTCTTGCATAAGGACAACACCAATTCCTACTCCTGATGCATCACATTCAATCTCAAAGGGCTGGTTGAAGTCAGGGAGCTTGAGGAGGGGTGCTTCGGTCAGTTTTTGCTTGAGGGTCTCGAAGGCAGCTTGCTGATTCGGGCCCCATTGGAAGGGGAGATCTCGTTTGATTGCCGCCGTGAGGGGAGCAGCTAGAGTGCTGAAGTCCCGGACAAACCTCCGGTAGAAACTAGCCAACCCATGAAAACTCCGGATATCTGTGATGCTTTGTGGGGTCGGCCAGGACTTGATGGCTTTGATCTTCTCCTCATCCACCCTTATTCCTGAAGAGCTGACAAAAAACCAAGGAACACAAGGTGATCGGTGCAAAAAGTACACTTAGCCATGTTGGCATATAATTGTTCTTTTCTTAGAATCTCTAAGACGGCCTTGAGGTGTCCTAAATGATCTTCTAAGTTTTTGGAGTAGACTAGGATGTCATCAAATATACTACCACAAATTTCCCGATGTAAGGCCGTAGGACTTATTCATGAGTCTCATAAAGGTGCTAGGGGCATTGGTTAGGCCAAAGGGCATGACCATCCACTCATATAGCCCTAGCTTGGTTTTGAAAGCGGTCTTCCACTCATCCCCTTCTTTCATTCGGATTTGGTGATATCCGGATCGAAGGTCTATTTTGGAGAAGATGGCAGACCCATGTAGTTCATCAAGCATATCATCTAGTCTAGGAATGGGGTGTCGGTACTTAACTGTGATGTTGTTAATGGCTCGGCAGTCGACATCCGCCATGTTCCTTCTTTCTTCGGGACTAGGATGACTGGAACGGCACACAGACTCATACTCTCTCGGACATATCCTTTGTTCATTAGTTCCCCAACTTGTGACTGGATCTCCTTGGTCTCCTCCGGGTTAGTGCGGTAGGCGGCTTTATTTGGTAGGGCTGCCCCGGGTATCAAATCGATTTGATGCTCAATCCCTCTAAGTGGGGTAGCCCGCTAGGGACTTCCTTTGGGAAGACATCTTGGTAGTCCTGTAAGAGAGATGAAACAACACTAGGTATTGCTGAGTTGGGGTTAGTATTAAGGCAGTCCCTATATCGGATCACCACCATAGGCTTTCGGGCTATTAGAGCTTGCTTGATATCCCCAGAGGTGGCGATCAGTCCTTCCTTCTTCTGGCTTCCCTGAGAGATGGCCCCAATAGAAGTTAGGGTTTCGGGTTTAAAGCTTAGGGTTGGATCTGGCCGTCTTTTTTTATCTTCTTGAAGTTCTCTCTCTTTTCTTTCTTGCGTGACCCGCCTTTCTATTTGGTCTTGTAAGATTTCCGATGGAGAGAGAGGTTTAAGTTTGTACTTAGTGTTTTTATGGACGAGGCTGTAGCTATTGGTTCTTCCATCGTGTTTGGAGAACCTATCAAACTGCCACGGTCGGCCAAGTAATACATGGGCAGCCTCCATTGGTACAACATCACATAGGACTTGATCAGCGTACCTCCCAATACTGAACGGGATCTAGGATTGACGGGTGACCTTCAATTCCCCACAGTTACTAAGCCAATGTAGTTTATAGGGGTGGGGGTGCTTTTGGGTGCGTAGATGAAGCCCTGATACAAGATCCTGACTAACAGCATTGGTACAACTGCCGCCATCAATGACCAAGCCACAAACTTTATTTTTAATGACGCATCGGGTGTGGAACAGGTTGTCTCTCTGCTCCTGGCCATTGCTTAGGGTTTGGGCGCCGAGGAGCCGTCGGGTTACGGCGGAGTATCGAGGGGTCTGTTTTGATCGCGTATGCCGGCGGGTGGCGTGAGTGCCATCGGGGTCAGCCAGGGCACCGGGACTGGGCAGAGAATCAAGTATAGGCGGCCGGAGGTGTGAGAGCTGGGGCTCTGGAGGATTCAAAGAAATCCTCGACTGTTCGGCCTGGGCCATGGCTCGGGCCATGGCTCCAGTGATCCTGGCGGTGACGGCGCTTGGAGGGGGACCAAGGCTCCATCCTCCACTGGACGGAGGGTTGCTTAATGATTGATCGGAGGTAGTTTTAGAGGAGCCGCTAGTGTTACCCGTCGGGTGAGCAGACGGCCGTGTGGGACGCTCTTCGGGCGCCGGGGACGGGTCAGCCGCTAGGGGCGGGTTGTGCGCCGGAGGCCAGTCGGATGCTGGGGGCCTGCCGGGTGCCAAGTGCTGGTCAATCGCCGGGGCGGGAGCTGGTTGTCCTTCGAATGCCCGTTCAATCCTGTCGATTGACGCCTTCATTTGAACTAGAATTTGAGCGATCGTTGGTAGGGTGGCCTCGAGCAGGGCGAGTTCTTCCTCTGTCATGTTAGTTGATAATACAGGGAAGCAAATATATCTATCTACCCCTCTTCTTAAGATCAACCTATAATGAACGAGAAACCCTAGGGCAGATTGCCTTTCTTTTTGTTTTCTTTTCTTTTTCTTACAATGCTTCGAACAAGAATGAAAAATAGATGGATTTTCTAAACTGATTTTCTACTAACACGAAAACAAAGATAGATAGGGTTTTTCAAGGATTTTTCTAAGACTGAAAATAAAGGTTATGAATCCAGGGTTTCAAACCTGAAGACTGGGATAGATTGTGGTTCCTTGAGTTGAACCGAAGCTCTGATACCAAAAACTGGTGTGAACCACCGCAACCGTGGGCAGACGACCCTAACCACCGCAAGTCTTGAACCTTCGCTCGATCACCTTTGGCACCGGGGGCGGATTAGTACTAGGACCCGTCGGCTATATAACAGCCGGGAACCCGTAGTGTCCAGGAATGGCTCCACGAGAGAAGGGGAATACTTCTAACGATAATACCTATTCTAAGCTATGCACGCAGCATAAAACTAAAGAATTGAGAGAACAAAGTTCTTATTTGATTAATTGATTCCAAGGGGTTCGTCTTACAATGAGGCCGAAGCCTCTTATTTATAGGTGAGGAAATCGTGAACAGGCTCACGTTTCCTACTCGGAAAATAACTCTAAAATAATAAAATAATAGCCAAGAGTCCTAAATAGAATTAAAGGACTTACTTGCTCCTAAAGAATCGAAACAACAAGGGAAAATCCGAATAAAATACTAAAAGACTAAAATAATACAAAAACCGGCTAGAAACCCTAAACCAGCGGAATCGGCGGGTCCGATCGGATGTGCCGCTCATGCGCGGGCCGGATTAGGAAAGTCGGCGCCGCCTTTGCTATCGGGCTTGGAATTGGCGGCGGCGTCGGCTACTCGGGTTATGCCTGGCTCGGGGCTCCTAGTGTTGAGCTCCGGCGGGTCTGATGCTGATGCTGCTCGGCTGCTCGGCCTGTCTGCTCGGCCGTCTTCCCATTTCCTCATTTCCTCCATTTCCTTCGTGGTTCCTAGGCGGGCAGCTCCTAGGCTCGGCTCTAGGCCTTGTATGGAGTGGAGGGCAGGTGCTAAACCTCCTAGGGCTCGGTTTGGTGTTGGGCCGATGCCGAGTGCCGCTCGGGGTGCCCGTGCGATACATTCGTCGTCCGGTCGACCGGTAGGGGAACTGTTCTGTTGGTCAGCAGGGTGTATCTAGTTCGGATAAGTCGATCAGCATCCTCATCGTGCTTCTTGCAGTGATCCGGGCCACCAGGGCCGACCCGACTGATGTCGACCCGGCCCCAACACTAATGTCGGGCCAAGACTACACCAGGCTTAGGCCTACACCAGAACCACCTCCGGAGTCTTGGAGAGTCAAAGCCCCAAGTCCCGACCCTGAGCCAAGACCAGCCCTGAGACGAGGGCCTCCACTAGGCCCTCACCTGATGGCCACGAGCCCTGGAGGTAAAGAGGAGCATTGGGAGTCTCTAGGAGCCTTCGTAGAGCATCGGCGGAGGACGAGAGGAAAGGGCCCGACTGGAACTCACTGGAGCACGAAGACAGGCCCCGGAGCCGACCGAGAACTAGGCCTAGTACCTAAACTAGGCCCCATGACCAGTGCAACGAGCCTCGGACCATCACCAGCCAATAAAGACCCCTTGAGAGCATCCCTGAAGGCCTGGATGAAGAAGAAAGCAGAAGGCTTGGCCAGAATTGACAAAGGCCTAGCACTGACCAGCCCCGTGTGCTGGACCGAGCGCCGGGTGATGTGACTTTGATTAGTGCATTTTAAGCTTATGAATGACCTATGAAATACCCGTGTTTATTCGTGAAATGACATGACTTATATGCTTTTATTGAAATTTTGTGCAAAGTGTCATTTTGTTGTCCGGTTGCTACTTTGGAGCCAAATTCGTGGGCTATTGGAGTTGCCTCTGTGCATTTTCAGGTTATGGCATCAAAGTACGGATGACAAGGAGCGTATAGGAGCAAACGGGAGGTCATTTGGAGTCCGGACGAGGGAGATATGAGCGTTACAAGATCGAGCTTTCTGCAGAGCTGAGGAGGTGCACGCCGTGCACCACTGCACGCCGTGCACCACTGCACGCCGTGCATGATGCACGCCGTGCACCGTGCACGGTTTGGTGCACGGGCTGTCCAGGAGGCTCTGAAACACATTCAGCTCCAAGGTGCACGCCGTGCACCCTGCACGCCGTGCATAGGTGCACGCCGTGCACTTCCCCCTGCACTATAAATACCCACGTTTTTCACTCTTTTGAGCAATTCCTTGATATCTCTTGAACCCCTTGTACATACCCACGAACCCTCAAACCCTAGAACACATTTTGGGAGCAATTTGAAGCCATTGGAGCTAGGATTGAAGCCAACAAACCTTGGGAGAAGTGCTTACAAGTGGAGAAGTGAAGATCATCTCAAGGATTCATCCATGGTGTTCTTGGTGACCATTCTTCCTTCTTTTCTCTTTACTCCCTTGGCCATGTGTGGCTGAGTTTCTAGGGTTCCTCTTGGATGGTAGATTAGTTGTGCTATGATAGAGGGATGATTGTATAGAACTTGCCATGATTGATCTTGGATTGTAAGAAGATGGTCTCTATGACTTGTTGTTAATTCCATTGATGGCTATGGCTTGATTGGTCTATTATTTGTAATGTAATGCATGAGAGTGCTTGGATTACATGGATTGTAGGTCTAGGGATTGAAGAGAGTGTGTTCTAAGAGATTAGATCATCTCAATTCAACCATAGTTGCATGATTTCTCACTTGTGCATTTTATCGAACACTTGGGGTGCATTAGGATTTTCACTCAATTGAACTTTGATTAGTCTTTGGATGATTCTCTTAGTGTTAGAACATTGACATGAGAGTGTGGTGTCTAGCCTAGTGGTCATAGAGTCATAGGAGAGGGTTTTGTAGCTTGGCATTTCATCAAACACCTTTAATGCATCCTTAGTCACTTAGCTTGAGAGCGAGAGCCTAGGTTGAGTGGTTCTAGGATAGGGATTTAGTGCGACGAGAGTGCATTGAGTCTATAGAAGTGAAATGCGTGGTCATTCGATTGCTTCCTCGAACATGTTTTGGCTTGTTTGTGCATTTGTACCTCTTGAGCATGATGAAACTACCCACCAAGAGAGCCCCCTTTGTCTTTGATTTGCACCCTTTTGTTTTGCTTTGTTTGTTTAGTTTTCTTTATGTTTTCTTTTGTTCTTATTTCAAACCAAATCTTATTTTAAATGAATAGACCGTCCATGAACCGTGTGAGTACAAGCTTTTGAGAGAGCCCTCGTGGAATACGACCTTGGTAAAATAGCATTTTATCAAGTTTTTGGCGCCGTTGCCGGGGACTTTCTCAATCCTTTGAAAGCATTTAGTAGTGGACCGTTCTATTCACTTCCTTCCGTTTTAGTTTTGCTTCTTTGTTATTTCTTTTTGTGGTGTTGTTATCCCGCATTGTTGTACTACTTGGTTGTGTTTGTTGTGCGTGTTTGTAGGCCCCTTATCCACCTATCTAATTCATGGGAGCAAGGTTGCAAGTAAGATGAACTCATGGAATGGAGGTAATGGTTATGGCACCTATCAAGGGTGGAATCCATCTCCTGACCCATACTATGGTAATCCTACTTCATCCAACTACTACCAAGGAACTTATGAGGGAGATAACCAATGGTGGGATCAAGAACAACAAGCTTCAACACCCATGTGGAATGAGCAATGTCCTTATCCTTCTCCACCCTACCATCAAGTCTTGCCGGAGTATTATCAAGAAGATTTCACAAGTCAAGAACAACATTCTCCACCGCCTTCAATGTTAGAGGAGCTCTTTAAGATGGTTAGAGAAAGCGAGCGCCCTCAAGAGGATTTCACAAGCTGTGAGCAACCCTCTCAACCTCCTTCTATGTTAGAGGAGCTCTTGAAAATGGTGAAGGAAAGTGAGCGTCCTCGAGAGGAGTTTGTAAGTTATGAGGAACCTCCTCCACCTCTTTCCACACTTGAGGAAGCTTTGAAGATTGCGGATGACAATGCGAACCAACTTAATCGTCTAGCTCAAAGTGTGACGCTCATCAAGGAAGCTCTAGAGGAGGAACAACACTCTCCACCTTCCCCCACAATTGAGGAGATGTTGCAAATTGCGGAAGATAATGCGGCCCGGTTGGATCGTTTAACTCAAAGTGTGAAGCTCATCTCCGACACCTTTGAGCCGGAAGTGCTAGTCATGGAAGAAGAAGAAGGTGAGTCTCCCCAAGAGGAATTCGTGAGTCATGAAAAACCTCTTCCACTTCCTTTCATGCTAGAGATCTTGCAAATTGCGGAGGATAATGCAGACCGAGTTAACCGCTTATCCCAAAGCATAGAGCTCGTCACGAAGATTCTTGAGAATGAACGACATCCCAATCATGTGGAGTATGTTTATGATGATGAAGATGACACTTGTGAATCCGAGGAGCTTGACACGGAAGAAGAGTTGGTAATGGAGGGGATTGAGGAACATGTTCTTCCATGGAGACGCCATATGACAATGATGTGAGGATAGAAGAATCAAGGAAACTTGAGGATGATGACCCTTTAGAGGAGGTGAGAGATGATTTGGAGACGCTTCAAGAAGAGGTGGCACCGAGAGTGGAGCACGAAAGTGAACAACACCACCCTATTGAGGTCCCACCAAAGGTTGTGAGTACTCTTCAATCTTCTTGCTTGATCATGAAGTACTTGTGTCAAGAGACGGACACAAGCTTCATAACCGCCCCTAAGGTGATAATGGAAGAGAAGTCGTCCATGTGTGAACCGGAAGACTCCTTGAGTGGCATCACCAACTTGGAGACAATGGATCTCAATGGAGGCTCCCTACCATACTTTCTTCCTCAAGCTTCGACACTCAAAGGTAGCAAGCCACCCCAAGGTCTCAAGTGCTATACAAGCATCAATGTGCATTGGCTAGTCTACCATTCCTCCAAGATGCTACTTGGAGCTCAACTTTCATCATGGAAGAAGCTACTTGACATCAAGGAGGTACTAAGTTGGACACCATAACACAGGTATCGTCGAGCTTAAGACGGTAACCAAGCGCTTCTTGGGAGGCACCCCATGTTATCTTTACTTTTATTGCTCTTGTTTGCTCTTTTTAGTTTTGGTGTTTTTTTTTTTTTTAGCTTTTTGAATAAGGTTTGGCAAGCATTTTGGATCACTCTTCACCAAGGATCATCATGGAACTTTTTCACCTCTATTACGTCCTATGCTCCTCTCTACCAATGCGGTAACTTCGTTCCACCTTACCCTCTCTCTCTTGATCATTGAGGACAATGCTCGTGTTAGTCGTAGGGGAGTTTGAGGTTTGGTGTGATTATCTGTCGGTAGAAGTCTAAGGCTATGTTTTGATGTGTTTGATGTGTTGCATGATCTTAATTGAATGTCGAATTCCTCTATTGTAGAATCGTTCGGTACTTGACTTTTGGTGTTTAATTGACTTCAAGTTTTCACAATGACGTTTAGACTGTCATACTTAGAACCTATAACCAGCATGTTAGCACTAATATCAAATGAGTCTAAGCCAGAACTGAGAGCTTATCACTCTTGTATGTTGGTTGATTGGTTTGATACGTGTTTTTGTACCGCTCGATAACACCGGTCTAAGATGATGAAGGCAATCAGAATTTTCACCCCTTTTCCATGTCTTTCTTTACCCTTTTTGATCCTTCGTGATTGTGGCTTGAGATTAGACGGAATCCAATTCGAAATCTTGTATGGAAGTTGTAAGGGGCTAAGGATCAGTGGCTAAATTGTGAAGAAAAAAAAAATAAAAAAAATTTGCTCAAAAGAAAAGCTAGGCAAGCTCGGCACCTAAGTGAAGTGTCGGGTTGAGCACTAGCAAAAAGGGCAAAGGCTGTGAGCTAGACAGGTTCAACACCTAAGCGAAGTGTTGAATCGAGCACTAGTATGCAGTAAGAAAAAAAAATGAATGAAAAAGAAAAGAAAGGAAAAAGAGTTCTCGAGTGTAGCCCTTGATCCTATGCCCGAGTTGTTAAGAGCGGATCTAGAAGCGGATGAAGTCGAGTCGATAGCCACATCGTAATCACTCACCACTTTCAAAAATTTCCGTACCTCCATCTATTTCATTCCATTTCCCGAGTTCAAGTCCTTTTGATTAGAGTTGGTGTTGTCGTGGTCGGTTTTGCTCTGTCCCAATCAACCACTACTTGAAGTGTGCAGAAATTAGTGAGGTTTAGACTTGTTTGGTTGATGTTCTTGCATGTGTAGGTTTAGTTTGTTCGTGGAACAGTTTAAGCTAAATTGTGATTGCTTGAATCTCAATGGACCGAACTTGTCATTTGTGGACTTGGATGTTTTCTAATTCATTTGCTTGAGGACAAGCAAAGCTTAGTCGTAGGGAATTTGATGTGACTTTGATTAGTGCATTTTAAGCTTATGAATGACCTATGAAATACCCTTGTTTATTCGTGAAATGACATGACTTATATGCTTTTATTGAAATTTTGTGCAAAGTGTCATTTTGTTGTCCGGTTGCTACTTTGGAGCCAAATTCGTGGGCTATTGGAGTTGCCTCTGTGCATTTTCAGGTTATGGCATCAAAGTACGGATGACAAGGAGCGTATAGGAGCAAACGGGAGGTCATTTGGAGTCCGGACGAGGGAGATATGAGCGTTACAAGATCGAGCTTTCTGCAGAGCTGAGGAGGTGCACGCCGTGCACCACTGCACGCCGTGCATGATGCACGCCGTGCACCGTGCACGGTTTGGTGCACGGGCTGTCCAGGAGGCTCCGAAACACATTCAGCTCCAAGGTGCACGCCGTGCAGCCTTGCACGCCGTGCACCCTGCACGCCGTGCATAGGTGCACGCCGTATGCCCACTTCCCCCTGCACTATAAATACCCACGTTTTTCACTCTTTTGAGCAATTCCTTGATATCTCTTGAACCCCTTGTACATACCCACGAACCCTCAACCCTAGAACACATTTTGGGAGCAATTTGAAGCCATTGGAGCTAGGATTGAAGCCAACAAACCTTGGGAGAAGTGCTTACAAGTGGAGAAGTGAAGATCATCTCAAAGGATTCATCCATGGTGTTCTTGGTGACCATTCTTCCTTCTTTTCTCTTTACTCCCTTGGCCATGTGTGGCTGAGTTTCTAGGGTTCCTCTTGGATGGGTAGATTAGTTGTGCTATGATAGAGGGATGATTGTATAGAACTTGCCATGATTGATCTTGGATTGTAAGAAGATGGTCTCTATGACTTGTTGTTAATTCCATTGATGGCTATGGCTTGATTGGTCTATTATTTGTAATGTAATGCATGAGAGTGCTTGGATTACATGGATTGTAGGTCTAGGGATTGAAGAGAGTGTGTTCTAAGAGATTAGATCATCTCAATTCAACCATAGTTGCATGATTTCTCACTTGTGCATTTTATCGAACACTTGGTGTGCATTAGGATTTTCACTCAATTGAACTTTGATTAGTCTTTGGATGATTCTCTTAGTGTTAGAACATTGACATGAGAGTGTGGTGTCTAGCCTAGTGGTCATAGAGTCATAGGAGAGGGTTTTGTAGCTTGGCATTTCATCAAACACCTTTAATGCATCCTTAGTCACTTAGCTTGAGAGCGAGAGCCTAGGTTGAGTGGTTCTAGGATAGGGATTTAGTGCGACGAGAGTGCATTGAGTCTATAGAAGTGAAATGCGTGGTCATTCGATTGCTTCCTCGAACATGTTTGGCTTGTTTGTGCATTTGTACCTCTTGAGCATGATGAAACTACCCACCAAGAGAGCCCCCTTTGTCTTTGATTTGCACCCTTTTGTTTTGCTTTGTTTGTTTAGTTTTCTTTATGTTTTCTTTGTTCTTATTTCAAACCAAATCTTATTTTAAATGAATAGACCGTCCATGAACCGTGTGAGTACAAGCTTTTGAGAGAGCCCTCGTGGAATACGACCTTGGCAAAATTCCCTTTTATCACCGGGCTCCACAGAAGCGTGCTTTTGGCCCAGCCAACAATTGGCCCGTGCCTTTTGGGAGTTTCCAGAATCCCTGGATATCTTGAAGTGTCAGGAGCACCCTCCAACAAACGGAGCTGAATTTGGAGGTGTATTGAGGGAGATAGGGCTAGAACAAGTCCTAGTGATGCTTGGCCTAAGCATCAAGGAGTGGAGCTCGGATGCTGATCCGAGGGAGCCAATACTAGGAGATAGGATCAGGCCACCTCCTGAGCCTGATCCAAGGAAGGATGCTTGACCATGATGAACGTGGGAAATGGAGAGAAGAAGCCAAGTACCTCCAAACATGAAATCCTACTCAAGCTAGGATTTCCCGGTTTTGGAAAGATTTCTAGTCTGACGAAGATTGACGAATATGGGCTACCTGGAGACAGAGTTAGGACTGATGCTCAACACGAAAGTTGTAGCCCATAGAATCTTCTAGAAGTCTGCCAAAGGGCTTAATTTCTGAAATAATTTACTATTTATTCGGCTGATTCTTCCAGAACCAGTGTAGCTATTTTTTAGGGATTTTCCAGCTTTCTTTATTAGAGTCCTTGTTTAGGAAGGAGTCTTTTCCTTGGGGAACAAGGCTCCGAATTTCAGTCCTTTTTTATGTATTTCTTATTAGTTTATTAGCTATTTCATAGGAGGAAAAGGAGAGCCTGTTCTCCCTTCCTCACCTATAAATAAGAGGCTTCGGCCTCATTGTAAGACATAACCCTTTTCAGAATAAATCAATCAAAGACAGAACTTTGTTCTCTCAATTCTTTAGTTTTATGCTGCGTGCATAGCTTAGAATAGGTATTATCGTTAGAAGTATTCCCCTTCTCTCGTGGAGCCATTCCTGGACACTAAGGGTTCCCGGCTGTTATATAGCCGACGGGTCCTAGTACTAATCCGCCCCCGGTGCCAAAGGTGATCGAGCGAAGGTTCAAGACTTGCGGTGGTTAGGGTCGTCTGCCCACGGTTGCGGCGGTTCACACCAGTTTTGGTATCAGAGCTTCGGTTCAACTCAAGGAACCACAATCTATCCCAGTCTTCAGGTTTGAAACCCTGGATTCATATCCTTTATTTTTAGTCTTAGAAAAATCCTTGAAAAAACCCTATCTATCTTTGTTTTCGTGTTATTAGAAAATTAGTCTAGAAAATCCAATCTATTGTTCTCTATTGTTCGAAGCTTTGTAAGAAAAAAGAAAAGAAAAGAAAAAGAAAGGCAATCTGCCCTAGTTTCCGTTCATTATAGCTTGTTCTTAAGAAGAAGGGATAGAGAAAATAGAAAATAGAAAATTCTATTAAGCTTTCGTTGCCTAGGGTTTTTAGTGAACCGAACCCTAACATCTATCGGTTGAAAGAGTTGGAGGACTTGTATTTCGATTTACCAACTAACCATGACAGAAGAAGAATTGGCGTTGCTAGAGGCTACCTTGCCAACCATAGCACAAATATTGGCCCATATGAAAGCCACGGTCGAAAGATGGGAGAGAAGAGAAGAAGAAGGCTATGGCGCTAATTAGGCACATCAAGCTGCCCAGCACATCAAGCCTGCCCCGGACCAGCATCAGGCCTGCCCCGGACCAGCATCAGGCCTGCCCCGACCAGCATCAGGCCCGGCATCAGGTCTGCCCCGGACCGGAATCAGGCCAGCATCAGGTCTGACCCGGACCAGCATCAGGCCTGCCCCGGCCCAGCCCCGGGCCAGCATCAGGCCAGCACAGGGCCAGCCCCAGGCTAGCACCAGCGCCAGCACCACGGCCCAGCGCCCAGCGCTAGCACCAGCACCGGACCAGCGCCCAGCGCTAGCACAGCACCAGCCCAGCACCCAGCGCTAGCACCAGCACCGGCCCAGCGCCCAGCGCTAGCACCAGCACCGGACCAGCGCCCAGCGCTAGCACTAGCACAGCGCCAGCACCGGCCCAGCGCCCAGCGCTAGCACCAGCACCGGCCCAGCGCCCAGCGTTAGCACCAGCACCGGCCCAGCGCTCAGCACCAGCACCAGCCCCGCAGCCAGCGCCAGCCCCGCGCCCAGCATCGGCACCAGCCCCGGCCCCAGACCCGGGACCAGCCTCGGCACCAGCCCCGGCCCCAGACCCGGACCAGCCTCGGCACCAGCCCCGGCCCTAGCCCCAGCGACCGACCAGCGCCCGGCGCCTTACCAGCGCCCGGCCCGACCAGCCCCCGCACCCGGCACAGCGCCCGGCGCCCGACCATCGCCTGGCCCCCGATCAGAGCCCGACACCTGACCAGCGGCCAGCGCCCGACCAGCGCCCGCGATCAGCCCGATCGCATGAAGTGCCCTGATCAGCCCGATCAGCCGGAGTGCCCCGATCACCCAGAACACCCCCGAGCACCCGTACCAGTCCCGGTACGGCCCAAAACCCCAAGGAGCGCCCACGAACTACCAGGTCTAATCCTACACGTCCAAGTTATTGTTTTTAAAATTTCTAACGGCTTACAAGGTGCGGATTCGAGGACGAATCCTTTTCAAGAAGAGGGGAATGCAGTGATCCGGGCCACCAAGGCCGACCCGACTGATGTCGACCCGGCCCCAACACTAATGTCGGGCCAAGACTACACCAGGCTTAGGCCTACACCAGAACCACCTCCGGAGTCTTGGAGAGTCAAAGCCCCAAGTCCCGACCCTGAGCCAAGACCAGCCCTGAGACGAGGGCCTCCACTAGGCCCTCACCTGATGGCCACGAGCCCTGGAGGTAAAAGGAGCATTGGGAGTCTCTAGGAGCCTTCGTAGAGCATTGGCGGAGGACGAGAGGAAAGGGCCCGACTGGAACTCACTGGAGCACGAAGACAGGCCCCGGAGCCGACCGAGAACTAGGCCTAGTACCTAAACTAGGCCCCATGACCAGTGCCACCAGCCTCGGACCATCACCAGCCAATAAAGACCCCTTGAGAGCATCCCTGAAGGCCTGGATGAAGAAGAAAGCAGAAGGCTTGCCCAGAATTGACAAAGGCCTAGCACTGAGCCAGCCCCGTGCGCTGGACCGAGCGCCGGGCTCCACAGAAGCGTGCTTTTGGCCCAGCCAACAATTGGCCCGTGCCTTTTTGGAGTTTCCAGCATCCCTGGGTAGCTTGAAGTGTCAGGAGCACCCTCCAACAAACGGAGCTGAATTTGGAGGTGTATTGAGGGAGATAGGGCTAGAACAAGTCCTAGTGATGCTTGGCCTAAGCATCAAGGAGTGGAGCTCGGATGCTGATCCGAGGGAGCCAATACTAGGAGCTAGGATCAGGCCACCTCCTGAGCCTGATCCAAGGAAGGATGCTTGACCATGATGAACGCGGGAAATGGAGAGAAGAAGCCAAGTACCTCCAAACATGAAATCCTAATCAAGCTAGGATTTCCCGGTTTTGGACAGATTTCTAGTCTGACGAAGATTGACGAATATGGGCTACCTGGAGACAGAATTAGGACTGATGCTCAACACGAAAGTTGTAGCCCATAGAATCTTCTAGAAGTCTGCCAAAGGGCTTAATTTTCTGAATTAATTTACTATTTATTCGGCTGATTCTTCCAGAACCCATGTAGCTGTTTTTTAGGGATTTTCCAGCTTTCTTTATTAGAGTCCTTGTTTAGGAAGGAGTTCTTTCCTTGGGGAAAAAGGCTCCGAATTTCAGTCCTTTTTTATGTATTTCTTTATTAGTTTATTAGCTATTTCATAGGAGGAAAAGGAGAGCCTGTTCTCCCTTCCTCACCTATAAATAAGAGGCTTCGGCCTCATTGTAAGACATAACCCTTTTCAGAATAAATCAATCAAAGACAGAACTTTGTTCTCTCAATTCTTTAGTTTTATGTTGCGTGCATAGCTTAGAATAGGTATTATCGTTAGAAGTATTCCCCTTCTCTCGTGGAGCCATTCCTGGACACTAAGGGTTCCCGGCTGTTATATAGCCGACGGGTCCTAGTACTAATCCGCCCCCGGTGCCAAAGGTGATCGAGCGAAGGTTCAAGACTTGCGGTGGTTAGGGTCGTCTGCCCACGATTGCGGCGGTTCACACCACTTCTCCTGGCTCCAAGTCTTCATGTAGAGGGTGAGCCGTTCTTTGAAGGCCTTAGATTGACTTCGGGTGAAAGGTAGCTCGGGGCGTGTCCAAGGAACAGGAGGCTCATCAGTGTAGGCCTGGGGCCGGTGTAGTCCTCTCTCGGCTTCAAGTCTCTAGGCCGAACGGACATTAAATTCTCCTTGTCCGGTGCTCTCGTGGAGGTTTCCTGGTCGGGTGTCCGTGGTGGCGTGTCCACGCCGGCGTCGGTGACCAGGGTCACGTCATTCCCCTCTTCTTGAAAAGGATTCGTCCTCGAATCCGCACCTGGTAATCCGTTAAAAATTTTAAAAATAATAACATGGACGTGAAGGATTGGACCTGGTAGTTCGTGGGCGCTCCTTGGGGGTTCGGGCCATACCGGGGCTGGTATGGGTGCTCGGGTGGTGTGAACCGCCGCAACCGTGGGCAGACGACCCTAACCACCGCTAGTCTTGAACCTTCGCTCGATCACCTTTGGCACCGGGGCGGATTAGTACTAGGACCCGTCGGCTTTATAACAGCCGGGAACCCTTAGTGTCCAGGAATGGCTCCACGAGAGAAGGGGAATACTTCTAACGATAATACCTATTCTAAGCTATGCACGCAGCATAAAACTAAAGAATTGAGAGAACAAAGTTCTGTCTTTGATTGATTTATTCTGAAAAGGGTTATTGTTACAATGAGGCCGAAGCCTCTTATTTATATGTGAGGAAGGGAGAATAGGCTCTCCTTTTCCTCCTATGAAATAGCTAATAAACTAATAAAGAAATACATAAAAAAGGACTGAAATTCGGAGCCTTGTTCACCAAGGAAAAGACTCCTTCCTAAACAAGAACTCTAATAAAGAAAGCTGGAAAATTCCTAAAAAACAGCTACACGGGTTCTGGAAGAATCAGCGGAATAAATAGTAAATTAATTCATAAAATTAAGCCCTTTAGCAGACTTCTAGAAGATTCCATGGGCTACAACTTTCGTGTTGAGCATCAGTCCTAATTCTGTCTCCAGGTAGCCCATATTCATCAATCTTCGTCAGACTAGAAATCTGTCCAAAACCGGGAAATCCTAGCTTGATTAGGATTCCTTGTTTGGAGGTATTTGGCTTCTTCTCTCCATTTCCCGCGTTCATCATGGTCAAGCATCCTTCCTTGGATCAGGATCAGGATGTGGCTGATCCTAGCTCCTAGTATTGGCTCCCTCGGATCAGCATCCGAGCTCCACTCCTTGATGCTTAGACCAAGCATCACTAGGACTTGTTCTAGCCCTATCTCCTTCAATACACCTCCAAATTTAGCTCCGTTTGTTGGAGGGTTCTCCTGAGACTTCAAGCTATCCAGGGATGCTGGAAACTCCCAAAAGGCACGGGCCAATTGTTGTCTGGGACAAAAGCACGCTTCTGTGGTGCCCGGCGCTCGGTCCAGCGCAAGGGGCTGGCTCAGTGCTAGGCCTTTGTCAATTCTGGCCAAGCCTTCTGCTTTCTGCTTCGGCCAGGTCTTCAGGAGTGCTCTTAAGGGTCTTCAAGGGCTGGTACTGGTCTGGGGCTCATGGTACTTGGCATGAGGCCTAGTTTAGGTACTAGGCCTAGTTCTCGGTCGGCTCCGGGGCCTGTCTTCGTGCTCCAGTGAGTTCCAGCCGGGCCCTTTCCTCTCTTCCTCCGCCGATGCTCTAGGAAGGCTCCTAGATACTCCCAATGCTCCTCTTTACCACCAGGGCTTGTGGCCATCAAGGTAGGGCCTAGTGGAGGCCCTTGGCTCAGGGCGGTCTTAGCCCTAGGCTTGGCTCGGGGTCTCTATCTGGGGCTTTGTCTCTCCAAGGCTCCAGAGGTGGTGCTGGAGTAGGCCTTGGCCTGGTGTAGTCTCGGCCCGGTATTAGTGTTGGGGCCGGGTTGCCATCAGTCGGGTCGGGTCGGGTGGCCCGGATCACTCCATCGGGGCTCGGGCCTTAGGGCTCGGGCCATACGGGGCAGGTATGGGGGCTCCGGGCTCGAGCGCCGGGCGCTGGTCGGGCGCCGGTGGCTGGTCGGGCGCTGGTGGCTGGTCGGGCGCTGGGCGCCGGTCGGGCGTTGGTGGCTGGTCGGGCGCCGGGTGATGCGAACCGCCTCCTCTAGGAAGGGATCGACTCAACACCCAAAACTATATTATCAGCCCCACGAGAACCTAACCTTTGAAACCGCGTAGAACACTTGAAATCCACTAAGTAATGACTTAGGAACCCCAAGTATTCGGTCGAATTCGGTGCCACAAACAAAGGATGAAGGCCTTTGATGATAAACCGGTTTAGACGACGATCAATTCCATGATGGTCGAACAGAGATTAGCACTTCCATGCTAAGAGAAAAACCGAAGTTTTGAGTGTTTATTTCTTTCAATGTTGTTGTTTACAATGAGGCTAGACGCCTCTATTTATAGGTGAGGAAGGGAGAACATGGTCTCCTTTTCCTCCTACGAAATAGCTAATAAAACTAATAAAGAATACAAAAAAAGAGTCCTAAAAATGACTGAAATTCGGAACTCTATTCCTACGAGGAAAAGAATCCTACTTAGACAAGAACTACTAACTTGGGAGCCAAGTTTCCCCAAAAACAGCCTAAACGGGTTCTGGAATTATGGGCCGAATAAATACCAAACAAACTCCTAAAATTATGATATTTTGCAGATCCGTAGTAGACTCCATGGGCTACAACTTTCATGTTGGACATCAGTCCAAATTCTGTCTCCAAGTAGCCCATATTTGTCAATCCTTGTCGGACTAGGAATCTGTCCAGAAATCCGGGTTTAGCCCTTGTTCACTTTAGTTCTGGCCCGTAGCTTCTTAGTCGTGGGCTGAACTATTGGATCTCCTCCAAGGTTGGATTCTCCTTGATCCTCTCCTCTTGGATCAGGCTCAGGTGGTGGCCTGATCACAGCTCCTTGCTTGGCCTTCCTCGGATCAGCATCCGAGCTCCACTCCTTGATGCTTAGGCCAAGCATCACTAGGACTTGTTCTAGCCCTATCTCCTTCAATACTCCTCCAAATCGAGCTCCGTTTGTTGGAGGGTGCTCCTGAGGCTTCAAAATATCCAGGGCACTTTGTATTCCCCAAAAGGCACGGGCCAATTGTTGGCTGGGCCAAAAGTGCTTCTCTGTGGCATCCGGGCACGGGCTCGGCTCGGGCGTCGGCTTAGCTCTCGGCCTTCTTCAATTCTGTCCGGGCTTCGTGCATTCTTCTTCATGCAGTTCTTCAGTAACGTCCACAGAGGCTTTCAGGGGTGGTGAATGGTCTAGGGCTCGTGACAATTGGTCTTGAGCTCCATTTGAGCACTTGGGCTCGTCCGGGGCTCGTTCCGGGGTCAATCTTCGGGCACCACGCTTTTCTGGCCAGGCACTCTTGGGTCCTTTGTTTCCTATGCTTCAGGAATGTCTCTGGAGGATCCCAGGAGT